>JALPQI010029729.1:0-11760 GCA_025490895.1 Thaumatotibia leucotreta
TAGTCGTTCGTTTCTGTGTGGAGTCGCATTTCTAATCTAACCCAAAACCTACTTTGATAGCCGTTCGTTTCTGTGTGGGGTCGCAGTTCTAACCCTTCCTAAACCTAAGTAGAATCTTACCTTATTACATTCTGTTTGAAGTCTGTTTCATTGAACAGCATATTAGTATGACATAATTAAATACTTAATTGCAAATAAATTACACGAAATAGAAAGCTGAATTTACAGTGAGGCGGCCCACCCGTACCCGCGCTGCTTATACATACATAATACTGTCCGCGAGCTGTCAAACAAACATTTGAAATTCGTTCGCTTTGAATCATATGTCGCCATGCAAAATTGTAGATATTTTTAACGAACAAACAAATAAATATGGTTTTGTCTAGACTTAAAAAATAAAACCTCACGATGACCTTTTATGTAGCAAACTGCATTACTTACCAAAATTTAATATTAAAAGTATCTACGTATTCATCGTACCTATGTTACTCGTATATAACATGGTATGTAGATAAGTACCTACATGTTCATTGGCAAGAACACTTCTATGAAGTTTTGAATTAAATAGCCCAACGAATCTGGTTCCTTCTTACAAATTTTAACCTTCCATTTAACCCCCATAGGGAATGAATTTTCAAAAAATCTGAAACACGTGTTTACTTAAGTATTTATTGTTAAAAACATTCATGTGAAGTTTCGAATAAAATAGCCCAACTAATCTTATTTCCCCATACAAACTTTAACCCTCCATTTAACCCCCTTAGGGAATGAATTTTCAAAAAACCTGGAACACGTGTTTACTTACTTATTATTAAAAACATTCATGTGAAGTTTCGAATAAAATAGCCCAACTAATCTTATTTCCCCATACAAACTTTAACCCTCCATTTAACCCCCATAGGGAATGAATTTTCAAAAAACCTGAAATACGTGTTTACTTATTTATTGTTAAAAATATTCATGTGAAGTTTCGAATAAAATAGCCCAACCAATCTTATTTCCCCATACAAACTTTAACCCTCCATTTAACCCCTTTAAGGGATGAATTTTCAAAAAACCTGAAACATGTGTTTACTATATATTATTAAAAACATTCCTGTGAAGTTTCGAATAAAATAGCCCAACTAATCTTATTTCCCCATACAAACTTAAACACTCCATTTAACCCCCATAGGGAATGAATTTTCAAAAAACCTGAAATACGTGTTTACTTATTTATTGTTAAAAACATTCATGTGAAGTTTCGAATAAAATAGCCCAACTAATCTTATTTCCCCATACAAACTTTAACCCTCCATTTAACCCCTTTAAGGGATGAATTTCCAAAAAACCTGAAACATGTATTTACTTATTTATTATTAAAAACATTCCTGTGAAGTTTCGAATAAAATAGCCCAACTAATCTTATTTCCCCCATACAAAGTTTAACCCCCCATTTAACCACCTTACGGGATGATTTTTCAAAAATCCGTTCTTAGTGCGCCTCTAAACATTATAAAGAATGTACATGCCAAGTTTGAACTCTCTAGGTCCAGCGGTTTGGGCTGTGCGTTGATTTAAGTCAGTCAGTCAGTCAGGACATTGCCGTTTATATATATAGATTAGTATAAAATCGAACTGTTTTTCATTTAAACGACAATACTCTCTGAATTCTTTCATATCGATTTTCAAATGGTTTTTGATCAGTATTGAATAAGTTCCCTCACTTGCTCTGCATTTAATCATAGGACATGTGGCTTGTCGTCTTCTTCTGTATAATAAAAGCAAGTCATCATCATCTTCTTCCTCTTCTAATAAAGGACGTAAAAAATTGCGATCACTAATCTCGAACACGTCAGACATCTTGTTTCACGGACCGCTCGGAATCAACTGAATGCCATCTGCAGTTGTCGTCTGCAGTCGGGATCGAAATCATGACTGCAGCGACAGGACGCAACGACGTGTCGCGACGACATGAAGCGACGACATGTCGTCTGCAGTTGTCGCCTGCGGTCGGCTGCCAACTTGTACCTTTAGCCAGTCGCCTTAGACCAATGTCGTGGCCAGGGCATTACCGTGACGCATTGAAGAGGCGGTGACACTTATCAACTAAAATACAGGACTGTTTTTGAAACGCAATTTAGTACGGCGTGCGGCTTCCATGTTTTATTTGTTCGTAGTAACAAGCTAAATCAATCTTCCAACGAAAACGTCTACAAGTTTCAACCCAGTCCCAATGGCGAGTTTTAATAAATAAATATTTACAAAAATAGTCTAATAAAATGATACATGTCAGAACAAAAAGCTGCGAGGATGAATAAATCCTGGCAAATGTACATGAGATGGCAGCCTATCTAGTTTTAGCTACGATAAGGCAGGCATCTGCAGTTGATTCATGACGGGCACATTTCACAGGTGACATTAATATACATATAGCTTGATAATGAGTCATTGAACTTAAGAACTGATACACGAATAAAGGCAGTGACTAACGACTAACTATTATCAGGTCATACTAATCCTAATGACATTTCAACAATAGTACGGTCAAATCGTACATTAAACTCGCAAAAGATGTAGTAAAGCTGCATTTTTGGTATGTTATTTAGACACCATAGGGCAGTATATAAAACCACATTTTGCAAGCAAAAAAAAGTTGTGCTAGCTGCGTTATACGTGAAAAACTGTGAAATTTACTGTTTATTTTTAGTTTCTGATTTTTATAAAAAAAGCCTTACGTTTCTTGACAATATGTATCAGGTAACGTTTAAAGATGAATGAATTTATAACAAGATGAGATAACATGCATTACCGTAGGTCTTATAGTTTCAGAGATTCGAGACTTCAAATAGTACCCTTTTTTGTAAACTAGATAAAATGTTGAGTTTTGCTAACGTTTTTGGTTTAATATCGCCTTACCTAATTATGCTACGAAAAACATGAAATAATTATCTTATAGCGCAATTAATATTCTTTCATTTAAGGGTAAAATCAGGTCAATAAACTTTGTAATTGAAACTAAAAACGCGAAATTCAAAAAGCAGGAGGTCCGCTATCTAAGTTTTTCATACAAATGGCAAGTCGTGTTGCAAAGCTGCAATTTTTGTATATTATATAGGCTCTATAGGGATGTACGAAAATGCATATTACAAGAAAAAAAAAAGGATTTAGGTATAGGACGTAAAAAACTGAAAAAAAATCGGACTTTTTTTAGTTTTTGACGTTTAACTAAAAAACTATAACTTTTTGATACTAATTGCTATAAAACTATGAAAGAAGATTAAATTGGGAAGGATTTGAGCTACCTTGCATTACCCTAAATTATATAGATTTAGAGATACGACATTTCAAAATGTGCCTTTCATTAAGTTAAGAAAATAAATACATGTTTTGAAGCCTCGTATACCCCCAACTATAAGAGTTACAGTAATTGTTATCGGCTCAATTTGTTCCAAATTTAATGTAGTTATTATCTACAATTACTTTTTTTTTCTTAGCGCGAACGTTTTGCCAATATTTAGTGACTAGCTTTAACGTAACCTAAAATTTGTTTATGTTTTGATAAAAGGGCACTTTATGAAATGTCGTATCTCAAAATATATAACTTACGGTGATGCAACGTAGCTCAAATCCTTTCAAATTTAATGTTCTTTCTTAGTTTTATAGCAATCAGTATCAAAAAGATAATAGATTTTTAGTTAAACGTCAAAAACTAAAAAAAGTGCGATTTTTTTTTCGTTTTTTACGTCCTATGCCCAAATTATTTTTTTGTTTTTCTTTTAATATGCATTTTCGTATATATCTATAAGGCCTTTATAATATACCAAAATTGCAGCTTTGCAACTCGACTTGCGATTTGTATGAAAAACTTAGATAGCGGGCCTCCTGCCTTTGGAATTTCGGGTTTATACTTTCAACTACAAAGTTCACTGACCTAATTTTACCCTTAAATTAAAGAAAATTAAGTGCGCTATAAGGTCATTATTGCATGTTTTTCGTAGCATAATTAGGTGAGGCGATATTAAGTCGAAAACGATAGCAAAACACAAAATTTTATCTAGTTTACAAAAAGGGGTATTTTTTAAAGTCTCGAATCTCTGAAACTATAAGACCTACGGTAATGCATGTTAGCTCAACTTGTTGGAAAGGACCCCGGGCCTAAAGTATGGAAAATGTGGTTTCAGTCAAATCTTCTGAAATTTTGATATGTTATAGATTTCAGTGCCCTGAACAAAAAACTCTATAGGTGCTACCACGGTTTCCGGGTCCCTTTCCATGTTCTGCTCGATTTTGTACCAGATAACAAAGTAGTACTTAGTTTTACTTCGGGTCTATTTATTTAAACAATTGACATTAGTTTGAAACTTTTTTGTGATAATGCTGGTTAGTTAAAGACATAAAACGTCTACAATGTCAACTTCATACGCGCGTGATTGACTTATCGTTTATAGCTAAATGTGTGATTTTATAATATACTTGACATTGTAAAATATGAACTCATTCAAACATTAGAAAATATGGCGCTACTTTTAAATAGAGGACATTCGTGCACTGCGGCGGCTACCTACCAGAAAATAACGAAGAAAAATTGCAATCTGCTATTTCGTTCAGAGAATCTATGAACAACATGGCGGTTAAGTTCAACAACGAGTCCCGTGTGTGTATTAATTGTGACCGATTGCTGAACTCAGCCAGCATTGTATGTAAACGTTTTATGTCTTTAACTAACCAGCATTATCACAAAAAAGGTTCAAACTAAAGTCAATTATTTAAACAAATAGACCCGAAGTAGAACTAAGTACCTACTACTTTGTTATCTGGTACAAAATCGAGCAGAACATGGAAAGGGACCCGGAAACCGTGGTAGCACCCATAGAGTTTTTTGTTCAGGGCACTGAAATCTATAACATATCAAAATTTCAGAAGATTTGACTGAAACCACATTTTCCATACTTTAGGCCCGGGGTCCTTTATTAGTCTTTAAACGTTTATTTACATATGATATCAAAAAACGTAAGGTTTTTTTAATAAAAATCAGAAACTAAAAAATGGCCGTAAATTTCGCAGTTTTTCACGTACTACCCAGCTAGCACAACTTTTTTTTGCTTGCAAAATATGGTTTTATACTGTCCTATGGTGTCTAAACAACATACCAAAAATGCAGCGATACTACTTGATTTGCGAGTTTAGGGTAAAATTATGTACGATTTGACCGTACTACAATTCGTTGTAACTGCTAATACAATTCACATGCCAGTCTAATTTATAAACAATTTTTTTACTGAGTGATTGTTTTTTTCTGTCTTTTATTGCCATGGTTACGGTCATTCGAGTCACGCTGGTTTTATGCAAAATTATGTAACTTAAACTATGCAAACATGCATTTTTCTAGTGTTAATAAGACCTTTCCTTAATGGGCCACCACAAACATGGACTACATGCATGTTTGCATAATTTAAGTAGCATATTGTGCATGAAACCAGCGTGACTAACGTGACCGTAACTATGGTAATAACAGACAGAAAAAAAGTAGATTCAGCCTACTATATTAACTAACTAAGCAGCTATATTTATATTGTTAACTACGTTTTTGTCAAAAGTTTCAATCTTTGCTACTTATTATTTTTATTACTGTAATTCATCCCCACCGTGTCATTACCAAGCTTCTGATCATTATATTGCATTCATCCATCGTCAACCGACTTACATTTAAATCGCAAGACTTGATACCGACAAAATTTGCGAATAAATAAAAAACAGTCGAATTGAGCACCTCCTCCTTTTTTGAAGTCGGTTAAAAGTTCGGAATATAAACAAAGAGAGCGCATTAGTACTCAAGTACGTATAATTTGCACTAAAACCCGACGGTTTGGCACCGCGCCAGGCCGCTAACTTCAATATGTAAACAATGCCAGGAACCACTAATTATATAAACAAACTGACGTCTAAGCAGTTGTTGTTACGGGTATAAGCTTATACCGATTTATATTATTTATGTAGTCAATTTCCTTTCTGTTAAATCAATATGCGAGTTGATTAATTAATTTTACTTGTGCTCTTAATTTAAAAGTAAAACGATAGTATACAGCGAGACACAAATGACGTTAATCCTAAATCTATTGATGATTTTAAATTGCTTTTATGAGGCAAGGAACTAGGCAAAAAAAAACATTCCATTCATTTTTGTACTATTAATGTCAAAAAAAAAATTGTAGTTGTTACTGGAGTAAAAAATCTTTTTTTTATGTGACAAAGGTAGATAACTGAGCTCTCAGCCCACCTGATGGAAAGCAGAAACTGAGGCCCATGTACATAGCGATCAGACAATCGCCTATGCGCTGCCTACCCTCAGGACTTAGATGGATTGTCTCTATCAATGCCAGTAATTACACCGGCAACCTTACCCCCAAACCGAAACACAGCAGTGCAAACACTGCTATTTAGCGGGAGGTTAACGGGTAAGACGGTGGTAGCTGTCCGGGGGGACCCTGCACGAGGTCATATCACCAGCACCCTATATTGAGATCATCAGGTCGGATATGATCTCAATATAGGGTGACCTCGAGGTTATTTTTGTACTAACTTTTTGTAATTTTTTTTATTGAGAAAATAAAAAAGTTAAGACATTCTCCATTGATATAATTCGGCTGTTCTGTTATACCTGTCATAATGTCTTCACAATTACTTTGATTGTCCAGCTATTTTTTAAGGTTGTCGACCTATTATCAAGATATAATGTCATCTGTCTATAAAATGCTTCATTCTCGACCTTGACCTGAGTCAACCAAAGATCGTATATTTACAGACAGATGATACACATACATATAGGTAATATAATATGTATATATATATATGTATAGGTCCGCTACATCAGAGCGAGCGTGATAGACTGCTTTAAGTATCGAGTAAACGCGAATGTAACCGTTACTTGGCAACTCATCGTACCGTAATTGGTTTCAACAATATTCTGAATTTACAAAACTATGTTCGACCGGTGTCGAGTGCAGATAAACAAAATACGTAGATCATTGAAGATCTGTCAGATTTATTTACACAAAGTGTATTGAACGTGTAAACCAGTTCTATGAAGGTTACCCAATTATTGAGGCCTAGGTCATTCATCAGTATGCGGAAAAACTTCTTTATCTACATTTTGAAGATTCTATTCAGTAAAAAATGATTGAAATACCTATTTATGTACAATATGTTTTGCTTCGATGATACAAAAAAATTGATACAATTTTAATTCTGTAGTTACATACTTTCACTGACCGCTGACCTACATTTGAATTGAAAAGTGAATCCAGTTTACAATTAGATTTACTCTTTAATAAAATTTGATCCTAATGTGTGAGATTGTAATAGCCATCCACAATTTATATGGCTTAATCTGTATTAGATTGATACATTGATAATGATAACAATTTCACATTAATTTTGAAATGAATAATTTTCGATTTTAGAGTATTTAAATTCCGAGATTTCAGAGAATGCTTGTTTGCCACCGATGTGGTATAAAAAAATAATAAAAAAAAAATGTTAAAACTTACAAGAATTATAAAAGCAAAGTTCGTATCAGGTCACATTGCTTTTTTATCAACAGTGATCGGAATAGGTAGTGCCATTTCACGGGAACTCGGTGCGTAAGCTTAATATGGATATACCTTTTAACCCCGGGATTTCACATGAAAAGTTTTAGGTCTACGTTTAGTCGTCAAAAGAAATAGATTGACAGTTGAAAATATCGAAAACATCATCGTTTGCTTTTATAATTTTAAAGAAAGCAAGGAATAAACGATCTAAAATACGTTATTCTGTACAGGTTAACTGGAAGAATTCACTTCTTGGCTATAACACGCTTATTGTTTACCTCTGTTTTTTTTTAATGTTATTAGTTGTATTGTAAATATAAAACTAATATTTTAATAATGTTGATACGTGTTACACGAGCCACTGAAAACCTTGAACGGGGTAATTTGGTTATACTGAACAACTTTTAATATGTTTTATTTATTTATGTATGTCTATTAGAATTTCGTTTGTGTTGTTGGTATTCTTTTTAAATATTTTCCTTTTTCTGCACCACCTACTACCTACATTTTTGTAATCGTGTCTCCACTACCCAAAGGTTGTCTGGAAGAGATCGCTTTTTAGCGTTAAGGCCGCCTTTTGTGACCTCTTTTTTTTTTTTTTCTTTTGTTTTTGTGAACTTTTTGTTCTTTATTACGTGTGAGGTGTGCAATAAAGAGTTTTGTATTGTATTGTATTGTAATTTTTAATATGGAGCTAACCCTACATTTTGGCTCTTTCATACAAAATGTGGTGATCGATCGGTCAAATTGTATGGAAAAGACATTTTTTTTTATTTCGTGATTGGTCCTAAAGTAAAAGTTGTTCGGTATAGCCTAATCACCCCGTTCAAGGTTTTAAGTGGCTCGTGTATCACCATATGTTTATTATATTCGCGCCCGACCCGTGGTTCAACCGCTATATCCAACAGGTTGTGCCACGGGAAAGTAAAACTATTCATAGTCCTCAACCGATTGTACTACGAGGAAGTCAATTTACCCGTGGTCTGGCGATTTATTTTAAGATTGTAACTTGTAACTGTCAAAAATATTGCTGAATAAATAATTTACGTATTTATGCTATTTATAATAAATCAAAATCACAAATTAAAGGTCAATAATATTTACTATGAAAAAAAAAAACGAGCCCGGAAATCCCACGTCTTATCCAGGTTATGTTTAATGTTTAAGGTCATTCACCCGAAATGGCACTACCTATTCCGATCACTGTTTATCAAGTCGATCATAACACAGAGAACAGCAGAAAAATCTGTTTAACCAAAAGGTTCCCTGGTAGATTAGAGTTATATGAATATTTATTTATAATTTACAATATGATTTGATTTTGCTTACTGAAGCTTTATTATGCCATAGACATGTATGAAACAAATTTACTGGGCCATTTGCATTCACAAGTTCATATCATTTTGTTAGAAGATAAGATAAATATGTATAATTTTATGCTTGAAATTCAAACATAGGTAATCAACAAAACTAGGTCAATATGTCAATGCTTTAAAACTCAAGTTCTTAAATTATTGATTCATCAAAATATGGTTGCTTAGCAACTCAACAGCATTTCATGATACAGTTGGACCCCATTAATGACCCCAAGCAAATTAATTGTTAATATGCTTGGTGAGCATACCTACTATGTCAATTTTAATTGATTAACTAATAATTAAAAAATGTCAATAAGTAACTAACACTGTTGTAATAATAAGAATAACTGTTAATATTTTCTACACCCATCAGGGCCCATATTTCACAGGTAGGTATACTATGTCCTCATGAGTGCAATTAAATAAATAAATAAATGGTAAAAGTGTTAATTTGGACTCTATATCTGAGAAAAGGCTGTTCCTATCACTACCTCTATAAAGTATCATTATGCTTTTTGGATGTCTATGCCTAATTATCATATACCGAAAAACCCATATAATTGTGCCATTTTTGTATTTATGATGATGAAATAAATATGATTGATAGAATTAACTATTTTGATAGAAAGAAAGAAATCCCTAGACATATTATCTCTCTCTATAAAATCCTGTAGCTCTTCTTGATATTTCATTAGAAAGATATTTGAAGCAGATCAACTTAATGAGCTTGACTCCCTAATTCCAAATAATTTTTCCCCTTGGATAAGATCAAGCTCGATAGTGCATCCCCAAAATAGCAAGATTAAGATTGTTAAGGGCTGTTTCTGAGACCCTCAAAATACCTATATATATTATAAACTCATTTAAAATTTATAAGATAAGATAACATATGAAATCTATAGGATTATTTAAAATTTTAAACTAAACTCTATTTAACTTAATTATAAGGAAATTTATTACATCTGATTGTGACTGGGATTTCCTCTACATCCTCATATGTAATTGAATCGATTCTGTTTAACTTGATCATCTGTTGATGTATGAGCATTGCATGAGTCACATATCACAATAGACTTTAGTACACTGAATCACAGCATACCCTAGTGGTCTGTGAATGATTTTGATAACAGAACAAATAGGACAAAACTGAAATAGACTATGTTTAACTACTCAGATGCTTTATAGCTGTGGCTATGAGCTGTCACTCTTGTTTTACATATTATGATTATGATATCTGGTTAGTGTTAAGATTACTGTAAGGGTTCTTACTGTATTGATACAAAAATATCATAATGATTATATGTAATTGTTTTCAAGGAGCATATTGATAATTAAGAAGTTTTTTGTGTCTCACCTTCCTATTAACTCAAAATTTTGGTATTTTTAGCCTCACAAACTTACAAAGTACGTAGATCACAAATATACCCTTAGCAAAAGCATGAAGCCTAAGCAATCCTGTGCTATAATTGTTTCCACATACTTAGCAGTATGTCACTGTGGCACCAAGTCAAAAGTATGACTGTTTTCAAGTTACAATAATTGCAGTAGCATATGTTAATAACAAATACAGTATTTTAGGGTTCATCCACTTCTAAGCTATTTTAGTTTCATTGATTTGATTGAAAAAATTATTGTACAAAGATACTGTATTTTGCTGATTGACCCTAACAGTTCATCTATATTTGATAAGGGCTCATATAATAGATATTGAACTTAAATCCATTCATAATTGGAATTGAAAATCCATTGTAATGATCCTTAGCAACCACAGATGTTAGGTTAATTATAAGGCTCACGTAGGAACAATACTGACCTGGTCTGTGCAATCATACACAATAATAATGCCATGTGCCCCTCTGTAGTATGACGAGGTGATGGTTCTAAACCGCTCCTGGCCTGCCGTGTCCCATATTTGTAGCTTTATTGTCTTGCCGTCTAATTCTACAGTCCTAATTTTGAAATCCACACCAATAGTACTGATGTAGCTTTCTGTGTATGTGTCATCGGCAAATCTGAGCAGAAGGCAAGACTTGCCCACTCCTGAGTCTCCGATAAGGAGCAGCTTGAACAGATAATCGCTGAAAAGGACAATATTACTGTGAGTAATTGTATGCAAACATTGAAACAAAGATTGGGACAATGAACACAATGCAAATCAGACCCATAATAGTGTATGTCAAACACTACAATCGTTTACTTTATGTGATTCTTGTGGAATGAATGACAAACGTGAGCAAACTTTGAAATGACATAGATACAAATAAGTGATTGTAAAGGAGGCGTATACGAGTAACAAAGAGAAAATATTTCATCACAAATCTAGAACGCAAGGAGTTGAGAGTGTAATAGTGGCCGTCCCGTGAGCTCCGTTAGCAAGTGCGCCAATCATATAACACTCGATTACAATTTTTTCTCCATAAATTCCTTGAATGTACCTAACACGAACACAATGAGTCACCACTGCATTTATCAATATTCAAGCTTAATATAACATTGGAAGAAAGCTTTAAATCTAAAAAGTGTGTATTGTGAAAGAAAAATTGTATCGAGAGACAATGAATGTGCGAAATAGAACGGATTTCTGCCCATCCTTGTTTTCAGTCGCCACGATATGGAATTGGTACTTACTATTCTGGATTCATATTTGTACTATAAACGTATTTTGTCCAAAAGTATGGCTTTAGAGAATATATCTAAAATATTCAAGTTCTTTGTTTGGTAAAGCACTAAACAGCAAAAAAACTAAATAATTAAACGTAGAATAATGGCCGCCAGACTGAAACCGAAACACCCACACTGACGTAAGTCAGAACGTTTTCACAGGAGTGCCA
>JALPQI010029730.1:0-5000 GCA_025490895.1 Thaumatotibia leucotreta
TAATAAGTTGTGACGGATTATAATTTGTTTTGTCATATATACGCGCGCGCACGCACACACGTATACACAACTAACACGTTAATGATCCTTCCGCAGGTTCCCCTACGGAAACCTTGTTACGGACTTTTACTTCCTCTAAATGATCAAGTTTGGTCAACTTCCCAGCAACGCCGACGGCCGTGAAGCCACCGCGTGTCGGTCCGAAGACCTCACTAAATCATTCAATCGGTAGTAGCGACGGGCGGTGTGTACAAAGGGCAGGGACGTAATCAACGCGAGCTTATGACTCGCGCTTACTAGGAATTCCTCGTTTATGGGGGATAATTGCAAACCCCAATCCCCAGCACGAAGGAGTTTCAACGGGTTGCCCGGGCCTCTAGGCCAAGGAGAACATGCTGATTCCTTCAGTGTAGCGCGCGTGCGGGCCCAGGACATCTAAGGGCATCACAGACCTGTTATTGCTCAATCTCGTGCGGCTCGAAACCGCCGGTCCCTCTAAGAAGAATTTTAATACGTCGCCAGTGAGTTGCGCGACCGCGAACGGCCGCGCGCACCTAAATGACGACGGCCTATTTAGCAGGCTAGAGTCTCGTTCGTTACCGGAATTAACCAGACAAATCGCTCCACCAACTAAGAACGGCCATGCACCACCACCCCACCGAATCAAGAAAGAGCTGTTAATCTGTCAATCCTTCCGGTGTCCGGGCCTGGTGAGATTTCCCGTGTTGAGTCAAATTAAGCCGCAGGCTCCACTCCTGGTGGTGCCCTTCCGTCAATTCCTTTAAGTTTCAGCTTTGCAACCATACTCCCCCCGGAGTCCAAAATCTTTGGTTTCCCGGAAGCTGCCCGCCGAGCCATTGTAGTAACGTCGGCGGATCGCTAGATGACATATTTACGGTTAGAACTAGGGCGGTATCTAATCGCCTTCGAACCTCTAACTTTCGTTCTTGATTGATGAAAACACCTTTGGCAAATGCTTTCGCTGATGTTCGTCTTGCGACGATCCAAGAATTTCACCTCTAACGTCGCAATACGAATGCCCCCCAGTTATCCCTATTAATCATTACCTCGGAGTTCTGAAAACCAACAAAATAGAACCGAGATCATATTCTATTATTCCATGCACGAAATATTCAAGCAGCATTTTGAGCCCGCTTTGAGCACTCTAATTTGTTCAAAGTAAAATTGTCGGCCCACCTCGACACTCACTGAAGAGCATCGCGATAGGATTTTTATATTGAACCGTACTTTTACATACGATTCACCGACGATATGCTCCGCAAACGTGTCAGTATCGATTCGGATGAATCAAACCGACAGTGCGTAGCACAAATGCAACTACGAGCTTTTTAACCGCAACAATTTTAGTATACGCTATTGGAGCTGGAGTTACCGCGGCTGCTGGCACCAGACTTGCCCTCCAATTGTTCCTCGTTAAAATATTTAAAGTGTACTCATTCCGATTACGAGGCCTCGTAAGAGTCCCGTATCGTTATTTTTCGTCACTACCTCCCCGTGCCGGGAGTGGGTAATTTGCGCGCCTGCTGCCTTCCTTGGATGTGGTAGCCGTTTCTCAGGCTCCCTCTCCGGAATCGAACCCTGATTCCCCGTTACCCGTGACAACCATGGTAGTCGCAGAAACTACCATCGAAAGTTGATAAGGCAGACATTTGAAAGATGCGTCGCCGGTACTGGACCGTGCGATCTGCAAAAGTTATCCAGATTCATCAAAATGTTACGACTTCGGACGCGAGGCCCTCCGCCGATTGGTTTTGATCTAATAAAAGCACTCATCCCATCACTGGTCAGAGTTCTGATTGCATGTATTAGCTCTAGAATTACCACAGTTATCCAAGTAACTGAGTAAGATCTAAGGAACCAAAACTGATATATTGAGCCATTCGCGGTATCGCCTTAATACGGCTTGCACTGAGACATGCATGGCTTAATCTTTGAGACAAGCATATAACTACTGGCAGGATCAACCAGGGAGCTGCTGTTGTTTTGTTTTGTTCTCTTGCGAAAACTCAAAAACACTAGCGCCGCTGCGACGCTCGTGCATTTCTCAAATCTCAAATTGAGATAGAGAGAGACGCACGCGCGACACAACAAGACACGAGTCCTATACGTCGCATACCATTCGGATGTACCGAAATTGGCATGGCGTATCGTAGACTTGATGTAAATATTGCTAGCGTGCGCGCGCTCACTTTTTCGTGTGTGTGTGTTTGTATGTGTGTGCGTGTGTTTTGCACACACCACACACCCACAAAATTGCGCGCGCGCACACACTTGCAAATATTTCAGAGAGAAACGCGAACACAAACACATAGCATACTTATATTTTTTGTCTTTACAAAAATATGCGATGTTATGTGCTAGTGTTTAAACGCGCCCATATCGAACGTTCTTCCGCGAACCAGACAAAATATCTCACGACACATCCCAAAATAGGGAAGTTTAGATTCTTTTAACATATAGTCGTTTCGATATTTCGCTCGCCCGGCTATGGAGAGCTTGTTCGATTACCCTCAACCGTACAGATTTTAAGCTTACATCCATAATAAGCCTGAAATCTGTCTTCTCATTGACGGGTTATAAAAAAAAAATAGAGTAAAAAAAATTTTTTATACCTGTATGATGTGCGCTGACATCTGACAGTAGTATACATACAATCGTAATTGTATCACGCTCAAAGTAAAAAACAATTCAAACTTGCCTTAATATCGAATGCACAGTCAAATCGAGATTGAAATCTCGGTATTTGCCGTGACGACGACACATTCAGCAAGTCGATGTTTCTCTCCTTAACAGCGTGCGCAGAAGATTATACGTATTATTTTATCCCGTCTGTCACGTTTTAGACTGCCACACTAGCAGCAGTCTCACGTGTAAACTGGGAACAAAGTGCAAATAAATAACAGACTACTGATGTGATGATGGTGTGCGAGATGAAACCGAATAATTTCAAAATCGCTCCGCAATCATCAACATCAAATCAGTCTTATATGTAACCCCTACGACGCGCATGCGCAATACCGCTACAATGTTTCCACTCGTCGCCGCCGTCGCCTTTATCATCTCCGCCGTTCCGGCGGGGCTCCGTGTGGCAATCACAATGTACTTGTATGTACTCACGCACGTCTAAATTCCAAGAACCGCGCGCGCCTATCTATATATGTATAGATATACATTTATACATATATCAATTGGCGCAGTCGGTCGGATCAAACTGAACCGTTTTTACGTTTTGTGGCTGCGATGGAGAATTTGTAGGTATTTATCGTCAAATATACCTAAACTTTACTTAACTATACTAACGATTAGAAAAAAAAAAAGTGTTCTCGAGGACAAGCACACTGGTCAGGATGGCCGAATCGGAGACGGGTATTCAATTCAACGCCATCTATTGAATTATTAGTAAGATTAATTTTGTCAGTATGGCCGTCTCGGAGATGGATATTCAATTCAACGCCATCTATTGTATTACATCGTGAGACTAGTTTTGTCATAAGTAATTGAAATATACTATTTAGCGCCATCTACATTACATTAATAAGATTAGTTTTTTATTTGTTTTGAACATTGTAACATATGAGATTACGCAAACAAACAAACAAATCTCAAATATATTGACGTCGGGAAGTCGGGAGAGGAGCCATATAGGTGTATATATATAGTACTGTATGGTATTATAGTTACCATGTTTGTAGATAGATGGCCCTGGCCCATCAAGGAAACCGGCGCGTAAATAACATACCGAAAAAAAGTTGATATACCCATATACTATATATATATATATATATATATATATATATATATATATATTCTCCTATATACCTGCGGCCTGCCTGCATATTGTACTCGCGCGTTCTATAGTAGTAGTATTTCTTAACGTAAGTAGGTAGAGAGGTATGTATTATTAGAAATACTAGAAATCTGCAATTTGGTACATTAATAATGCCGACAAAGTGACTGATCCAAAAAATAAAATAAATAAATAAATAAATATCTCGGGACATGTTACACAAATCGACCTAGTCCCACGGTAAGCTCAATTAAGGCTTGTGATGTGGGTACCAGACGACGATATATATAATACATAGATACTTATATACATAGACAGCCAAGGACCAAGGAACAAACATTTGTGATAAATAAATAAACAAAGAATGCCCTCGCCGGGATTCGAACCCGGAACCTCCAGCTTCGTAGGCAGGGTCACTACCAACTAGGCTACGGAGGCTGACAAAAATGTGAGAACAATCACGAATAGTGGCCTTATAGAATAGGGTACTTTAAAATAAAACTAACAACGAACATACATAATCGGGCCCAGCTGTTTTCGAATGACTATATATACGGAACCCTATACTGAGCATGTCCCGACATGCCCTTGGCCGGTTTTCTACTTATTTAAAAAATATGCATTTCATAGTAATATATTATAAGGTGTGTATATAATCAATCATAGCTATGACATAATAGTAACAGCTAGTATTCGGAGTTTCATTTAGTGTTAGTTCGACTTCGGACCTCGAATGGGGGGACGGGATAGCGATAGGTGCAACCTGGTCTCTCGACCAATGGCGTGTTTTCATATTTCGTCCTGTCGGCCGACCAAAAATTTCGGCAGTGGGGATTAAATATAATATTATCTACCTATTTATCTATCTACACCACCCACTGAAAACCTTGAACGGGGTGGATTAGTAGGTTATACTTTTACTATGGAGCTGAACCCAGAAATCTGCAAAAAAAATTTGCCTCCTCCATATAAAATGTCGTTTGTCGTTATCGCCATCGGTCACAAGGTATGAAAAAGATATTGTTTTTTTTTTACATTTCTTGATTGGCCCCATAGTAAAAGTTGTTCAGTATAGCCTACAAAATCACCCCGTTCAAGGTTTTCAGTAGATGGTGTATATATTCGCCCATATATAATACCCATATGGAACGTTGTGAAAATTTTATTTATAGTTGGTATATATGGGGTATAG
>JALPQI010029730.1:15000-17906 GCA_025490895.1 Thaumatotibia leucotreta
GTAGTAACGTCGGCGGATCGCTAGAAGACATATTTTACGGTTAGAACTAGGGCGGTATCTAATCGCCTTCGAACCTCTAACTTTCGTTCTTGATTGATGAAAACACCTTTGGCAAATGCTTTCGCTGATGTTCGTCTTGCGACGATCCAAGAATTTCACCTCTAACGTCGCAATACGAATGCCCCCAGTTATCCCTATTAATCATTACCTCGGAGTTCTGAAAACCAACAAAATAGAACCGAGATCATATTCTATTATTCCATGCACGAAATATTCAAGCAGCATTTTGAGCCCGCTTTGAGCACTCTAATTTGTTCAAAGTAAAAATTGTCGGCCCACCTCGACACTCACTGAAGAGCATCGCGATAGGATTTTTATATTGAACCGTACTTTTACATACGATTCACCGACGATATGCTCCGCAAACGTGTCAGTATCGATTCGGATGAATCAAACCGACAGTGCGTAGCACAAATGCAACTACGAGCTTTTTTAACCGCAACAATTTTAGTATACGCTATTGGAGCTGGAGTTACCGCGGCTGCTGGCACCAGACTTGCCCTCCAATTGTTCCTCGTTAAAATATTTAAAGTGTACTCATTCCGATTACGAGGCCTCGTAAGAGTCCCGTATCGTTATTTTTCGTCACTACCTCCCCGTGCCGGGAGTGGGTAATTTGCGCGCCTGCTGCCTTCCTTGGATTGTGGTAGCCGTTTCTCAGGCTCCCTCTCCGGAATCGAACCCTGATTCCCCGTTACCCGTGACAACCATGGTAGTCGCAGAAACTACCATCGAAAGTTGATAAGGCAGACATTTGAAAGATGCGTCGCCGGTACTGGACCGTGCGATCTGCAAAAGTTATCCAGATTCATCAAAATGTTACGACTTCGGACGCGAGGCCCTCCGCCGATTGGTTTTGATCTAATAAAAGCACTCATCCCATCACTGGTCAGAGTTCTGATTGCATGTATTAGCTCTAGAATTACCACAGTTATCCAAGTAACTGAGTAAGATCTAAGGAACCAAAACTGATATATTGAGCCATTCGCGGTATCGCCTTAATACGGCTTGCACTGAGACATGCATGGCTTAATCTTTGAGACAAGCATATAACTACTGGCAGGATCAACCAGGGAGCTGCTGTTGTTTTGTTTTGTTCTCTTGCGAAAACTCAAAACACTAGCGCCGCTGCGACGCTCGTGCATTTCTCAAATCTCAAATTGAGATAGAGAGAGACGCACGCGCGACACAACAAGACACGAGTCCTATACGTCGCATACCATTCGGATGTACCGAAAATTGGCATGGCGTATCGTAGACTTGATGTAAATATTGCTAGCGTGCGCGCGCTCACTTTTTCGTGTGTGTGTGTTTTGTATGTGTGTGCGTGTGTTTTGCACACACCACACACCCACAAAATTGCGCGCGCGCACACACTTGCAAATATTTCAGAGAGAAACGCGAACACAAACACATAGCATACTTATATTTTTTGTCTTTACAAAAATATGCGATGTTATGTGCTAGTGTTTAAACGCGCCCATATCGAACGTTCTTCCGCGAACCAGACAAAATATCTCACGACACATCCCAAAATAGGGAAGTTTAGATTCTTTTAACATATAGTCGTTTCGATATTTCGCTCGCCCGGCTATGGAGAGCTTGTTCGATTACCCTCAACCGTACAGATTTTAAGCTTACATCCATAATAAGCCTGAAATCTGTCTTCTCATTGACGGGTTATAAAAAAAAAATAGAGTAAAAAAAATTTTTTATACCTGTATGATGTGCGCTGACATCTGACAGTAGTATACATACAATCGTAATTGTATCACGCTCAAAGTAAAAAACAATTCAAACTTGCCTTAATATCGAATGCACAGTCAAATCGAGATTGAAATCTCGGTATTTGCCGTGACGACGACACATTCAGCAAGTCGATGTTTCTCTCCTTAACAGCGTGCGCAGAAGATTATACGTATTATTTTATCCCGTCTGTCACGTTTTAGACTGCCACACTAGCAGCAGTCTCACGTGTAAACTGGGAACAAAGTGCAAATAAATAACAGACTACTGATGTGATGATGGTGTGCGAGATGAAACCGAATAATTTCAAAATCGCTCCGCAATCATCAACATCAAATCAGTCTTATATGTAACCCCTACGACGCGCATGCGCAATACCGCTACAATGTTTCCACTCGTCGCCGCCGTCGCCTTTATCATCTCCGCCGTTCCGGCGGGGCTCCGTGTGGCAATCACAATGTACTTGTATGTACTCACGCACGTCTAAATTCCAAGAACCGCGCGCGCCTATCTATATATGTATAGATATTACATTTATACATATATCAATTGGCGCAGGTCGGTCGGATCAAACTGAACCGTTTTTACGTTTGTGGCTGCGATGGAGAATTTGTAGGTATTTATCGTCAAATATACCTAAACTTTACTTAACTATACTAACGATTAGAAAAAAAAAAAGTGTTCTCGAGGACAAGCACACTGGTCAGGATGGCCGAATCGGAGACGGGTATTCAATTCAACGCCATCTATTGAATTATTAGTAAGATTAATTTTGTCAGTATGGCCGTCTCGGAGATGGATATTCAATTCAACGCCATCTATTGTATTACATCGTGAGACTAGTTTTGTCATAAGTAATTGAAATATACTATTTAGCGCCATCTACATTACATTAATAAGATTAGTTTTTTTATTTGTTTTGAACATTGTAACATATGAGATTACGCAAACAAACAAACAAATCTCAAATATATTGACGTCGGGAAGTCGGGAGAGGGAGCCATATAGGTGTATATATATAGTACTGTATGGTATTATAGTTACCATGTTTGTAGATAGATGGCCCTGGCCCATCAAGGAAACCGGCGCGTAAATAACAT
>JALPQI010029732.1:0-11415 GCA_025490895.1 Thaumatotibia leucotreta
ATATTATGTCAACTTCAAATTAAATAATACACGGGAATGTTTGATCGTTCGCACTGTTCGCAACTTGGTCGAATAATACAAATCGGGTTCCGAAATCTTATGAGACTAGTATCACGGACTTCGGACCGAACTCTGCTGACCAATGGGGCAGGCATTGCTACGGTTAACCAATGATCGCTCGCGGTTTCTTCAGAAGGTGACATTACCATGGTTACGTAATAACAAAAACGGTTTAACCAATGATTATTCACGATTATTTCCGGAAAGCTGACGTTACTATAGTTACGTTATAATATATAACATCGCTTTAGTCCTGGAGACGTCAATCTAACTTCAGAGCCGGTAATTTGACTGCTAAGCTGCTATGTAGAAATTTTCGTTCATTTTCCTTTCAACCGGCTGTCACTGTCAGATATTTTTTTCAAAGTGTAGAACTTCAGCCAGAAACTATCAAGTCATCTATTAAACATTTGTATGGCTACTGACAGATTAAAGGATTATAGGTAGACTGTCAAACGTCTATCTACCATATTTCCACAAAGGTTACATAAGTATTCAACTAACGTCAACTAAGAGATGTGATGAATTATAATAAAGACAGCAATAGCATTTGTCTCAATGAAATAAATAATTTAAAATTGCCCGATAACATGGCTATTTGTAAAAATATCTTGATTTGGAAAAATACCTCGCCTAAAAATACCTTGCCTCGTCAGATAAATCATGAATCCGATTTGAAGAAACCATGATTAAATTACTAAACGGTTTTAGACAAATCTATGAAGAACTGTCGTTATCCAGTTTCCACAAGGAACAACGACATCTAGCGTCTAATCATGGCCGATAGCTAATTCTTAATTTTTCGTAGACGAAGGAATTTTTATTATGTCAACTAGTTTTCAAATACTGAAATTTTGACGCAACAAAGATTCGATGACATATCATCGGGGACCATCGGAAATGTCGTGCCTACTAACGAAAAATACCGAACCCATAATATTACACGACCAAATTGCATCCTTTGCCAAGTGGCTCAACATTCCTATGTAACTGACACGTGACTGTATGTGTGATTCTCTTTCATGCAATATTTCCAATTTCTGAAGTGTATACCCAGCTGTGTTGCTGTTTGTACTAATTTTATTTAGTTTACCTATTATTGTCGCAAAGGCGCAAATGCAACACAGCCCTAATAATGGACATTTGTAAGCATAATATCATGCAAAGTTGACAGCAGGGTGTCGAAAATTGGGTCTTAACATATCAATTATACTAGTTGGTAGTGACCCGTCAGCCTCCGTAGCCTAGTTGGTAGTGACCCTGCCTACGAAAGCTGGATGTTCCGGGTTCGAATCCCGGCGAGGGCATTCATTGTGTATTTATTTATCACAAATATTTGTTCCTTGGGCATGGCTGTCTATGTATTTAAGTATCTATATGTTTATATTATACGATATATATATTATGTATATCGTCGCCTGGTATATCACAAGCCTTAATTGAGCTTACCGTGGGACTAGGTCGATTTGTGTAAGATGTCCTAAGATATTTATATTCTATTTAATTATTGGAGTGTTTTCGACAAATAAATGTATTAAATTGGGTTAATACTAGGGCTGCCAACTGTCCCGCTATATGCGGGACGTCCCGTTTCTGGGGCCCGAAAGTATTCGTCCCGCAAAGAGTTCGCGCGGGATGCCGATTGTCCCGCTTTTCAGGGAATACTAAACAGGAAATACTAAAATAAAAATATGAATACGTTAAACTCGAGGGGCCGCACATAGTGTGCCACTAAGAGGGATAGACATAGTCACTTAGTAATAAGAAGATACTTGTGTGTGTGGCACTTAGTGACGTATTCAACGCATTTGTCTGGCACTTACATTTAGCATCTAATGCACACACACACACAAAATAGTGGCACAGTGATAAGGACGGACGATTATCGTTCCTTTTCACTTCCACTAGTAAAAAGTTTCATAAGACCATCCCTTTCGTTTTTGCTATTATTATAACGTTGTCAAATCCATATTAATCCTACATTCATGGTTAAACTGCATCATTCAAATGGAGGACTTAGTGTAACCATATTAAATTTTTTTTTTATTATTCCATGATATGTAAATAACATTGAAGTTATTTAAAAAAATAGGCGAAATGACCACCCCTTTTCTCGGAAACTACAGGGCTAAATATTTGGAAAAAATTACATCCTTGCGTATAGTAATTTACAGGAAAACTCGTAAGAAGTCTGTCATATTTGTTGCTACGGAACCCTTTGTGCACGAGTCCGACTCGCACTTGGACGGTTTTTATCCTTTAATACACTTTCTCATGCGTCCCGCATTTTATAGCCAAGTACCGCAATTTATTCGCTAATGTACCGCATATTTGTGATCTTTGGTTGGCAGCCCTAGTTAATACCCACCTGTTACCAGTACCACCCATCTGCCACCAGTCACACAAAAGACACCAGTCAAACAACTGGGATTTTTTCCCCACCTGTTACCACTAGAGTACTTAGTGGTAACTACTGGGAAAAAGAAATACCAGGAATTTTAATTCCCAGTTGTTCCCACTGGTAACAGCTGGGAATAACCTATTAAATTGCTATTATACTGCGTAAATATTTATTTAATAAAATAATCAATTTATGATAAGAATACGAAAAAGGGCAACGATCTGAATTGACCTTGAATGCTCGACGTTTCCACGTGCACCGAGTACCGTTGCAGAGAAAGTTCCGAGAGTAGAGCAACCGGCGCCTGCGCATGCTACGGCAACTCGTCACCAGAAGCCGTACCATGAGATGCCGCAGCGTACGCATATTTACTTTCTATCCATCCCGCTCGTACTCACGTATTTTTATTTTATTTATTTGGGGCATCAACAGCAGTACATAAAGAAATTTACAAAAACTGAGTGTACAGTAAACAAAGCCAATAAAAGATGTCCACAAAAATACAATGAACATGCAATAACAAGATATGGCGTGCGCATTTATACTAACTAACATTAACGACATAAGTTTCAGTTATAAAGTTTGTATGTACGTGAGTGTGTTTGTTGGTGTTGAGTAAGTGCATGAGTGAGGGGTTTATTGTGAGATTAGTGTGATCACCAAATGATAATTATTACTTAATACTTGTCGCCCTGTCGTGATTTCATTAATGATGAACGAACACGAGCTTTTAGAGTCCCTTTAGTGCAGTCAAGCTCATGGTACGGCTACTGAGACGTGTAGCCATACCATGAGCTGCCGTTACGTTTAAATAAATGCGTTTGTCGAAATATGTGTGTCTCACTAGAGAACCTTTCCGCCCCAACGGCAGTCGGTTCTACGTCCAATGTGCACCGCCCACCGCCCGCGACTCGGAGGGCTATAGGCTATAGGTATCGGTTACTTTGGTTCCGCTGCGGATGGCCTCATTTCTGATACGTCATGTACAAGACAATACGAATAAGGGCTTGTCCATTAATCACGTCATACTGTAGAGGGGGAGGGAGGGTCAAGAAAAAAAGGGAGGGGGGGTCATCGGACTAATCACGTGTAATATTTTGGTACTCTTTGCTGAACAGCATTTTTTCAAACACTTTTTAATTATAACTATATGTCAAACCCTGAACTAAGTTTTAAAACTTCGCGATCAATACCTCGTAGTTAGCAAAAAAGTTTTTTATTAAAAGAACTACTTAAATTGGCAATAAATTACATGTCATATAGGCTAGGGGGGGGGGGGGTCCTGAAAATATCACCAAGTATCACCATGAGGGGTGGGGGGTCTAAGACAGGCCAAAATCGTATGACGTGATTAATGGACAAGCCCTAATAACAGAATGTTAAGTAAGAGTAAAAATGATTGTTGCATAAAAAATCGTCTGTTTTGTTCAGCATATTAAAATTTGGTACTTTACCTATCGACTTACCTTGTACCTGGACCTGTCGACAATAATATCAAGCCAATGCATACCGTTGGCAAGTAGAAACAAAAAATATAAACAAATGTGGCTGAATAGCATGTGACACATTCGCAGATATATTTTTACGTTAGGTATAATAAATATCAATACTTTTAATTAAAAATGTATGTGAACTCAAGGTTTAAGGTTTTAAGTTGGTGAGCAGATTTTTCTAAAAGTGCGTGATTATGAAATAATGCAAATCTTTGGGTTTGTTTACTTTTTTTGGTTTCTACTAGGGCTCGCGGTCGTGACCGTGTTTCGTGTAACCGTAGCCGGATCCCCGTTGCCGTGTTACACGGCAACGGTTTTAAGGCCCGTTTCCTGCGTGTTACACGGCTACGTATCAATAAAGTTACGTATACACGTGTACACGGGGATACGTATCTTAATTACACGCAGATCCGTTCCGCCCGCGTTGTTGAGTGACGATTCGATGCGTTGTCTTTAAGGACTAAGGAAAACGGATGAGAATGTTCCGTGATATTTGTGAATCTAATTTAGTGGTTACCTAAATGCTTTTCTAACGTAAAGTGCGATAACTTAGTTGTACTTAATTTCAGTATGATAACGTGTATAGTGTATACCTACTGAGATTAAATTTTACATATTAATATTTTACTTTCTAAGGTAAGGAGGGCAGAATTATAAAATATAGATATTTTCTGAGTTCAATATTAATAAAAACTAACACATTGTCATGTCTTAATTACCTAATTTAATAATGAGATGTGAACGGAAGTTAAAAAATACATAACACAGTGCGGAGTAAATATTTTTTCTTAGTTCTAAATATCATAATTTAAGTTTTTCTTTCGTGCAATGAAATTGATATAAATAAATACATAAATCAATATTGAGGGTACCAGACAACGATTAATCTATACTAGGAAACCCATAACTCAGGAACAAAATAAATGCGTCATAAATATACAAATTTACAGCGTTATTTCCTACAAAATAAGGAACTTTTAAAATATAAAAGGATATTAAAAAGCAATATAATTAAAAAAAACAATATACTAACTCATTGGATGTCGTGACGATGACGGGAGATTTTAGGTGCACCGCTTTCAAATGCTTTCCTATCGATCCTGTTGTACCACCACGACACGAAAACTCATTGTTCGTACGATCATTGCTCAAAGTGCATAAAGCAGTGTCACCGACCCTGGTGGCATAACTTCACACCCAACTGATCTTCATTATTAATACACTTTTAAAACGCTATCTTCTCACCAACAGTAACAATACAAAAACGTAACAAAATAATAAAAAAAACAATTAATTTAAATTCGACTAAACTCTCGCTAAGTCTGTCCGGCCTGCAATCTTATTAGTGACTAAACACGTATAAAACTAAAACCCGAAATTGCCCTTTTCAAATTTACTAAAACATCCCCGCTTATCTATATCAAAACAAAGATGCGGCTATTTCATTCAACTTCACAAACAAAAAGTGTACCAGGTAAAGCCCAAGTTAACATATTTATCAGTAAAATTACCACGTGTGGTCAATTACATCGCAGACAAACTATTGTTAGCTACTTTGCGCGTGCAAATTCTTAGTATAGATCTTATCTACAAAAGGGCCGCCCTGTCAGGTAATAAACTTAAATGAACGACTGTATTATCTTTTATGTATAGCAATTTGGCCAAATATTTTTAACATTCTTTTTTAATTTTTCTAACTGGTGATTCAAAATCACAATATAAATTCTAATCCATAAATATCACCGTCGCTTGTTATATAGAACACAGTACCTACCACGTTATTCTATAACATAAATCGATACGAAAAATGCAAGTCTAATCATTAAAATACCATTCGTCCCGATTCAGAGTATAATACTCAATACGTACTTTAAAAACAAGCTGTTATTCAATAATAGGCCTTATGTGTTTGCATAGTAATTGGTCCGGCCGGATCCATGCCACGAGCAGTCGTTGCCAGAACGAAGCCAAGATTCGTAGATACGTATACAAACAAAGATTCGGGTACGTATCTCGGCGTGACTGTGAAATTCGTGATCTTAGTACCGCCGGGGTTAAGAACACGGAGCTACGGTTCGGCGAATAGTACGTATATCGGGAGCCCTAGTTTCTACTGGATACGGTATAGAACGGGTGCCCACATAAGAATGACCACAAGACAATATCATAGTCCAGTCAAAAAGTAGGTTCCCGCATTGCCGCGCTCTCTGCGCGGGCGCAACAGTCGCTGCCAAGACCTGCGCGCGCACGGGACTTGCGCTCGCGCATACCGGTGGATCGCTATCAATCATATATTGTTTTGGATTTCTTTACTTGAGGACTTGAATAAGGTACTGTTTTTAATATTGGTATTTTATTTATGGAAAAATGTTGTTTAAAGGCTAATTTTAATTTAAGTCGTTGTCATATTTTTAATAAGTAAATTAAACAAATAAAGAATTAATATTTAAATAAGAGACATTTATCTGAGATATATGTATATCCAGTATTACTGAAAGTTAAATTAAATTTCAAAAACATTACATTATTTACGTGTGCATTGTGCCGGTATTTTTGATTTCTTGTATCTAAATTGTGTGCAGTATTTCTTAAAAACTAGAATGACACTAGATCATCGCATAAAATCACCCCGACAAATAAATAAAAGTAGCCACAATTTCGGTCATTATAGTACAAACGCGAAAGATATGTATTATGTGTTACGATTTCATAGTTATCGTCAGGCCCCAGAGATTTTGCAAAGTGTCCAACATTGGTTCCATCACTCTATGAACTTGTCATTATTTGTACAATTAAATTATCAAATGCTAAATAAGGTCATTAATATTCACACCACACTAGCCCACTCTCAATAATACGAAATGGCGAAGAGAGTAGGTGCCACTTTCTTTTCGTCTACTTTCTAAGAATAAACAACTCGTGTTGAGTGACCTTATACAATACAGTTTACGAAAAATACCAAACATTAAAAGAAAGTAAATGATATTTAACTCGTATTTTATCAGTTTAATTGCAATACATTCCTAATGAGTATCGTGAAATCATAAATTACTAACTAATGACGTATTGTGAAACGTCTTTTTATTAATAGTATAAAATGCTAAAAATATGGGCCAGTGTTTTAGTCATATATTAAGCTATTTTCAATACAATGGATTTTGTGTATAATTGTTGGTGTCTAAATCAAAATAATTCCAATTTTGCCTGTAATATTAGACACTTCTGATCTAAGGCCTGTTTTGTATATCTCTATTTCAGAAAACAAGGTACTATCATACATATATACCTATTTCAAACATATGAACCGGCAGCATATGGCAAGAGTTGTTTTCAAAGCTAATTTTTTATATTATTTAAGGGAAAAAAACTATTATTAGTTTGAAAAAACCTTAGTCACACAGTGCACTGTTGAAAACAAAGAATATACCTATCTAAAGGTGCATGCAGACCAAAAGAGCATTCGCTGTTCTATCCCCCTACTCTAAGAAATTCGATTGATACACGAAACGTGATTCGTTGATTTCGTAGAGTGGGGGATAGAACAGGCAGCGAATGCTCATTTGGTCTGCATGCACCTTTAGATAATAAAATTAGGGATCAACTTAATTCTATGACAAAAACGCCAATTTCATAGGTAATGACCCAATATCATATAACAATAAGTGATCATAAATTTAATTTAAAATTCCGTAGGTATTTCAATAATAGGTACTGCATCGTAGTTGATTACTTATAATGAATCACCAACTTATTATATTTTTAATAATGGGAAACACATTAAATCCCATTTTGGGGTCAAACATAGTCATTCCAAGCACGCAGCCACGTTCTAGTTATTATTCTTAATGATGATTGCGTCTCGCGAGAGGGAAATCCGATAGTCGAGGTGTCTTGCCTACAACATTGTCTGTTGCAACTTGCAACTCGGACACAGTGCCGGGAAGAGGGCTATTATAACTGCAATCACTGCGTGTACGTTACTATAACATATTTATTTAGGTAGGTAACTTAAACCCTCAATTATTTACCTTTAATTACTTAATAGATAACTCGATTAATTACTTAAATAAAAGATAAATGATAACAGACAGAGTAATAGATGATCTCTGTTTCTAAAACAAATCAAATCTACTTATGGGTCATACAGATTTTTTTTTAATGAGTTTTAATGAGAGAATGAGAAAAAAATCTTGTGGACATATGAAAGTTAAGGGCTCTAGAACCAGTGGGGCGTAACAATAGGGTGGCAGGGCTGGCAAAATGCCACGGGCCCCCGACCCAAGAGGGCCCCGGCCCAAGAGGCAGTGAATTTAAATTTAAAATTAAACTGAGTAATACAATGTGACGATTTTTACTGATAGGGCCCCATCAAAATAATTTGCCACAGGCCCCAGATGGTATAGTTACGCCACTGTCTAGAACCCTAATTATCTTGTTGGACGAATACAAAGCGAGGTGGCTTCTGGTTCTTAAGAATTGTGTGGTCAAAACCTATTTGTATGTCCCTGAACCGTTCACTTTCGCAATGTCCACAGGAAAGACGCCTGTTTTCGCGAACGATGTGTGACCCTTAAATGACCACTTTATACTGAATGCCAAAAAAATCAGAGACTCACAGCCAAAGTTTCTTTGAAAACATGAAACATGTTGAGGTTACAAATTACGGCACTTTAAGGAAAACTTAACGGGGTTTATAAATCACGCGATACCAATATCCCGAAAAAGTTGATCCAAAATGTCAAAAATATTTCATATTGCAATTACACAACAAATAAATGTCATGCCCTTAATTAACATTAAATACCTGTGTCAGTTTTATTGCAAAATATGTCAACAGCATCGGCGGCCATCGGGCCTGCTTATCGACAATACTTTGTAGCTCAACTTTAGTAAAACTTAACGCATTAAAGTCGCTATCAGATACATCGGAGCGACCATGGTGGTCAAAAATATCTTAACATACACTCTAGCGCCATGACAATAGAAGCCTACTTAGATATTTATGAGCGCACTGGTCTCTCCGATGTATATACCATTCGTCAGATGAAAGTAAAAAAAATGTAAACAAACCTGCAAACTTGCATTATTTCATAATCACGCACTATCAGAACACAATCTTGGTTTTATCATCCACTTAAAACCTTAAACCTGGGATGCGTTTTATAAAGTTACAATTTCGCTGTTTGCCTCTCTAACGCACGCACGTATTGGCTAGAAAGAGAGGCAAACAGCGAAATTGTAAATTGTAACTATAAAACGCGACCCTGAAGTTCACATATATTTTTTGTTAAAATCATTATTTATTAGTATTAACCTTAAAGTAAAAATATATCTGCGAACATGTTTCACGATGTGTCAAAAACGTCAAATGTTATGAAAGTCAGTAATATTTGTTTACTTTTTTTTACTTTCAACTAAAGAATGGTTATAACTGATGTGATGACGACGGTATAATTAATGGATTTCAGGGAATGACTTAGGTACAGTCAAGTGCAAAAATAAGTAACGAAATAATCCGTTCATAAATATGTTAGGACGTTCTTATTACACAGAATTAGAGTGCACTGGGACATATTTTTGAACGTTTTTGTATATCCCTTATTTTGTCTTCGACTGTACGGCTTTTCCATTTATTTATAACTAAATTAAAATTTTAGTTGGAAATTAACTAAAATTTTAATTTTAAATTTAATATGTTTTAATTACCCCATTATTTTTTCCAGAAATCAAAAATGTTGGAAGGAACTAAAATAAACCCACACTCCCAGATGTCGAAAATCTTCGACATAGCCAAGGACACCGTCCTATTCTTCATCCTATCATGTTACTACATAATGGAGTCGCTATTTTGGACCTTAGTGCCTAACGCAATAAGGCCTATGAAGAGCCTGAAGGGGGATGTGGTGCTGGTGACGGGGGGTGGTGGCGGGGTGGGGCGGCAGCTGGCGGTCAAGTTGGCGAGACAGGGGTCGAAAGTGGTGGTTTGGGATATTAACAAAGAAGGTATGTAGACTCAATTTTATGAAACTAGATTCATCCCTTGTTCACGAGACATGGATAAGTATTAAGTAGTTAGCGGCACAATGAGGGCAGTTACGCATGCCTAAACCAAGATGCCATTCTGCAATCGTATACGATAAGCGATAAGTTAGTAATAAATGTATGAGAATGACAGATCCCCACAAAAAAAGTCACGTGACCATTTCCATACATTATTATGGTCACGTGAGTTATCTCTTATCGTTTACGATTGCAAAATGGCATCTTGCTAGGCCTACTGGATGCTTAGCCAAGTTGCCAATCGCTAGCGCTTAGTAGCGTATCGTAGTTTTCCCTCTCTGTCACTCTTGCATATTAGTGCGACAAAGACAGTTAGCTGCCTTTCGCTTACGATTGACGTTTAAGCGCTAGCGATTGGCAACTTTGCTAAGCAGCCTGATCCCGTGCAGCCAGCTACAGGAAAGTAATGAAGATTGATGTACAGTTGCCGTGATGGAAAAACATTCACAGTGCGGAAATGGCCCATTCTAGTGCTAATTCATTCATTCGATTGAATTCCTAATCACGATAAATTTTATGAGAACAAAAAATATCCAGTCGGAAAACCCATAATCGAAGTAAAATTGTCTTCTCGCATACATCTAGTATGAACATGTATATTTTTATTTTCCACGTTATTTTATACATAGGTACATACATAATTAAGTAACTAGCCGAATTTGGATTAATAGAGAAATGAAATTAAAGTACCAACTGTATCTGCATAGTAGTTTTTCTAAAGTTAGTGTTAATTTCCGAGACGGTCGTAAGGAATAAGAATAGTAAATAGTTGTAGGTATAATAAATTAAACTCACGTGCCTAGACTCAGTAATACGCAATAGCTCCTACCATTGTTTACAAGATTATATCTAATTAAGTAATAACTGATAAAGTTAACACGCCATGAGAGCTATCAGAAATTCATACACGGGTTGAGAGTAGGAAAATACTTATACATGAACCTTTAGTATAAAGTTTTAAAACTTTACACAATACAAAAAATGTAGGCCGCAAAAATAGACAATCAATAGTACATTATTGCAGAGGCCGGGAAAGCGAATTTCGTGGATGAGTATTTTTTGTCGGACGAAGCGAAGCTGAGGCCGACAATTACATACGAATCCACGAAATTCTATTTCCGTCCGAGGCACATATAGGACTTTTCTCCAAACATGCAAGGAAATAAAACAAAATCTCTTATGATTCCCGCCTAAACTTTTTTTTAATGCATGGTCGTTCATAAAAAATAGTAACGATATCTATGGTTTCATTAAACCGTACCTACACGACCTGACACACCGAGGCGTTTGTAACTCATGATAGAACGAGACGGCCATAGATTTGATCGCCGTCTCTCGCTCTATCCAGACCAGGCGTTTGGTCGTGGCTTTAGAATTTGGCTGTATGCATTTTTTTCAAAG
>JALPQI010029734.1:0-15456 GCA_025490895.1 Thaumatotibia leucotreta
AATGACAACTTAATGTCATCATGATGCAAGCTGTTTATTTCATTATTAATCGGCCGTTTACCATTTCAAATAGCGTATCTCGATAATATTTAACTGCAATGAATCCGTTTCATGGAAATATTAATAAAAACACCGATTGAATGCAGAACTTGACCACACATATTGCCGATTTTTGGTAAGAAGTACCCCTTGGAAAATTTTGATACTTAGGCAACTAGTAGGCCAATGTATGGTCTATAATTAGAAAAAGAAAATAGAGGTGTCACTACTTCATAGGTACACAAAAAAAATATGAAAAAATTTTTGGTCTTTTTTTTTCTTTTTTTTATACGACAATCGATATTCATTTTTTTAAATTCGATGCATATCTAAATAAAGAACATTATTTCAAAATTTGAAGCAATTCGCTTTAATACATCCTGAGATACAACACATTAAAGAAAAAACTAAAAAAAATCATAAGTCAAAAACTGTCACCGATAGGACGTTGATACTCAGCAAAAATATTCTTCACCATAAGAGGTACTCACAAAAAAATACTAGAGTCAGGTTGATTTAAAGGCTGACTTACTATGAAAATCCGACTATAGCCTTTAAAACTGACGGCATACGGCTATCTCTTTTATGCTAATCACTAGTAGAAATAAATTAACATTATCACATATATAGCATGACACCATTCAATCTTCAAACAGATTTCCAGTAAGTAGTGTAGTGATCCAGAGGAGTTTCGCCACATTTAGCGAGTTTTTCCGTTTATTTCACTATACATTGTGTCAGTAACATTGTAAATAAACCCTCGCAAAATCTGGACCACTCGGACCATTAGAAAGTGCTTAGGCTGGCAGTTTAAAGCTCAGCAACACGAGCCAGCTTAATGAGGGATTATCGCCCATTTCCCAGGTCTCACCTTACAAATTGTTCGGTTCGGCCACGCGCGCTCTATTGCGCATGCAATATTAACTTTTGCTTGCGATTTCTTCAACTTAATTTGCCTTATTCGATTCTTTTTACATAGATTAAACTTCCATACTCTTTTAAATTAGTTTATTTTTAAATATTAGATGGAAGGTCCCAGCGTTGGTAAACTTCGGTATTTTTCATTGGTATATGACATACCAGCGACCCGCCCCGGCTTCGCACGGGTACTATACCTACATAAAAACCTTCCTCTTGAATTACTCTACCTATTAAAAAAAAATCTCACCAGAATCCGTTGCGTAGTTTTAAAGATTTAAGCGTACAAAGGGACATAGGGACAGAAAAAGTGACTTTATTTTATACTACCTATGTAGTGATGATGATGACAACTAATATTTCCCTTAAAATACAACTAAAAAAATAAAATAAAACAATTTGAGTTGTTACACAAAATGAATTAGTTTGTATATCATGTCGGCTCTATATTTTCAGTTCTACTCTTTTTACACCCAGTTTTCCTAACATTTAGTAAATAACATGAACTTACACACCAGTACACCAGTTATTTAATTTAAGTAAGTTTTTCATCTACATCTATTTTCTAAATACCTACGGAAACCGGGTGTAAAAAGAGTAGGAGCGAAAATATTATGTAGGGACGATAGTCATTAATTTAATTGAAATTTTCGTGTGTATATAATTAAGACATTAAATTTAACGTTCCATATTTGAATGAAACCGTAAGTGCCATATAATTAAATCATGTGCACTACTACATCATTCGTCAGTAGAATTAAAAAAAATAAACAAACCTAAATAAGTAAATACTTGCATTATTTCATAAGAAAACAATTTTGGTTTATTACCAACTTACCGTTCACTCACATTTTTAGTTAAAATTATTGATATTTAAATTTATTCGCGTAATAGTACATTACTATAGAGGACGGGAAAAGGGTTACAGGCCAAGTCTGTATCTGGCCGAAGGAACTGAGGCCAGATAGGGATACGCGGCCTGTAATCCTGTTTCTCGCCGAGATTTGTATAGTGCTTTTCTCAAACTTGTCATGAAATAACACGAACTGATTTCGCCGAACCATACTGTTTAATTTGTAATTAAACCAATAGTGCAGTATCGTAAAACATTAAAAAAACATTCGCGCCAATTTTTTTTTTATATGTTTGAGGTATCCTTTTAACTGGTTGTATAGACATTAGTTCTATCTAAGGTTTTTTTTTTCTGTGGCTGAATGTCAAGACCTAGTGTCACAATTTGACGTTTCAAAACAAAAGACAGTTTGTTTGCAGTCCTAGGTGTGAAATAAATACATGAAATCTCTTTACATATCCTCATACCACATGGCACCGGATACATAGTATTTCCGGGTTTAATTTAAAGTAAGTAACATCATCAGCATTCCGTAGCAAGTTTGAGAAAAAATATATTCGTAAACGTGTTTCACCATAGATATGTGTCAAAGACGTCAAATGCTATGGATAGTCAGCCATATTTGTTGTTTTTTTTTATTCTACTGGCTAATAATCAATAATTTTTTTACACCTACACCTGCTAGAAGTCCATATAGTTATTCGAAAAATAATATATTTCACTATTACGATATACTTAGTATTTAAATGCAAATTTTCGCTAAATATCAATGTTTTCCAGGATGAAACGGAAATTCTTTGCACAGGAGAAAATTATTTTTTAATTAAGCCGAATTTTTATGTTTATGTGTACCTATATGTTCGCTTCTACATATATGCCGCCGTCTTTGTAAAAAGCTTGCTTTTTCTAAGCCCTGTCTTATCCGATGTTACCTACAAAGCTTCTTAATCTCAGATTACCTCTAAAAATAGCCACCCCTCTACGCGCCCTAGCACCCTGCATCTGAATCACTTTCTTTTTAACCTTATATGTACCTACGAGTACAGGTAGATACTAGCTTATGCGCCTGTGAGAGTGAGACAATTGTAAAAGAATATTTCCATGTGTTTTTGTGTTATAAAAAACATACAGCCGAATTGAGAACCTCCTGCTTTTTTGAAGTCGGTTAAAAAGAATGAGAATGTCAGTTCTGATACGCCATTCTACGAATAATTCTGAAAATGTGGAAATAGTGACACTATTGGGTCTGGTAATGTTTCAGTGTACCTGCGAATACCTGCGGGTATGCATGTACTAGAAAATGGTAAAATCAATTTCATCTGTAAAAGATGTTCATTCATGTGTACGTACCTAATGCTCAATTCAAACGCATTTTTCGTAATTTAAATTCTTAACAAAACTGAAAAGCTTTTTATGCACGCGATAACCCTGGTTTCTTTCTTTTTTTGACTTAGAAAGTATATTCGTGATTTTATCACTATAAATAATTACGTGAAGCTGTGAAATCAGCATTAAATTTTGTTACGAAAGTAGAAATAAGGTATGAACACTTACAAAACACAGTTACCTACCCACGTGTATCTGTTAGCAATGTATCATACTTTACGACAGACGACTCGGCATTCATAAAGGCTTTTAGTAATTCATTCCGTTTTAAGTGAAATGAGAGAACAACGCTCCACAAGCGCCGCCCGAGTTCATCGTGAATTCCTGCCAGGGTGCTTAGCCAAGTTGCCAATTGCTAAGGGCTTGCCCATTAACCTGAACCGATTTAAATATTTGGGGCATGTTGTCACAGCAGACCTCAAAGATAACGCAGATATTGAGCGTGAACGCAGGGCGCTGTCCGTTAGAGCGAATATGATAGCCCGCAGGTTTGCTCACTGTTCAAAGGAAGTTAAAATCACCCTGTTTAGAGCTTACTGTACAGTATTTTAAACAACCCGCCTGGGGGCAGATTATACGCAAAAACGGTACAGCGCCCTGCGCGTTCAATATAATAATGCATTTAGGGCACTGTTGGGGTTACCCCGATTCTGCAGTGCATCGGGGATGTTTGCGGAGGCGCGGGTAGACTGCTTCTATACCACTATGCGCAAGCGGGCAACATCCCTGTTCACCAGAGTGCGGGCTAGCCCCAACAGGGTCATGAAAATGATCGCAGATAGGGTCGATTGTCTCTATTTAAATAATTGTTGCATGATACATGCTACCAAAAATAAATTATATATTAAGTAGTTTTTCTTTTTAAATATTGACTCAATTTCTAAATATTTTATTGTAAATTATTAATATAATTTTAGAGACAATTTTATATTTCAACATTAATTATTCGATATTAGAATTAACTGTGATATTTCATTTTTTAATCATTTTAACAATGTACCTATCAATTTTTATTGTAAATTATTATACTTAATATTATTTTCAAAATTTTAAATTATTGATTTAATTCTAGTTTTGACATTTAGTATAAATTGTATTGTAAATGAATTAATTTAATTAATTTAGATGTTTACTTTAGTGTTAATTTATATGAGTGTAATACTTACTAACAATAGATTAAGTGCATTGTTACTAACCCATGATCCAGGTTGGTCGAAATAAATACATTATTATTATTATTATGTTTGTATCTCTTTGGGAATCACGGGCTTACAAATCCCGGTTTTTTGATAGGCTTGCGCGGGGATACAGATCCAACACGTAGAGGCCCTTTGGAGAAATTTGCTGTGTTGTACACCTGCTGCAACCCATTCACGGGCACATCAATAGATATCCGTAAACCGGTCCCAACAGGCGTATAGAGACTATTGAGAAGTAATGGAAAAGACTAATGGGCTATGGTGATGGAGGATGGATGGATCAGAAATGGAGCTATAGAAAAGAGGTCCGGACACCTGCCATAACAATGATTTCTCTTTGCTATCGAGGCAGGCGGTGACTCGTCACAAGAGACAGCCAGGGGCAACACCGGTGTAGGCGGCTCAGGAGTGTAGAGAGGTGTACACCGCTTTCTGCGCAGTGGCTTGACAGCCGCTGCACCAACTCGCGACTTACGCAAATTTACACTTCCACGCCTGGAGCATATAGCTCTGACGACTCCTCTCTGGACGGCCAGTTAAGGCAAGCCAGACCTGAGAGTCCTACGGGTCCCCTTGTGGTTCCACTCCGACCGACGAAGACACGCCGGAGGCGGGGACCCTGACCGACTCTCGGGAGCACTCGGGTCCGTGGGGTCGTTACTCCCCAACAGCTCGCCACAAGCTGCCCTGCGGCCTTATTATTATTATTATTAATCACGTCATACTGTATAGGGGGAGGGGGGTCAAGAAAAAATCACCAATTATCATCATAGGGGGGGGGGGGGAGGGGGTCATCAGACAAATCTCGTGTAATTTTTTGTTACTCTCTGCTGAACACCATTATAGCTAACATCTATACCTACTCTTCTTTTAGGTCACTTTTTAAATTAACCAGATGTCAAACCCGGAACAAGTGTTATTAAAATACGTTGGCAATAAATTACACGTCATATTGGCTAGGGGGGGGTGGGGTTGAAATTATCATTAAAAATCACCATGCGGGAGGGAGGGGTCCAAAATAGGCGAAAACGAGACGTGATTAATCAATCGTAAGCGAAAGGCAGCTAACTGTCTTTGTCGCACTAAATAGGAAAGAGTGACAGAGAGGGAAAACTACGATACGCTACTAAGCGCTAGCGATTGGCAACTTGGCTAAGCATCTAGAAGGCTTAGCCAATATGCCATTCAGCAATCGTATACGATAAGCGAAAAGTGATAAATGTATGGGAAATGACACCTTCATGAAAAGTCACGTGACCATTTCTATACATTTTGGTCACGTGATTTTGTGTTCGAAACTGTAATTTTAATACATTTAGGTATTACTTATAATAACGATACTTTGGTCATTAATGCTTCAATTCAGTTTCAGAAAATTACTCTTGATAATGGTTATGTCATGAGCAAAAATTATGTTATTGAATTTCGAAATCGAGGATTATGAATACAAATTCTTTTTCTTTAAAATCACTCCGTGTGATCATTGATCCACTGAGAAAAATATTCAAATAAAGTACCTACTTTGGTCATTTCATCAGTAGCTGCCCCCGTAATCATAAACGCAGTAACTAGGTTTGAAGTGTCAATCAATTATTTACTTTATTCAACTGCAAATTATTTTCTGTATTAATTATCATTTTAAAACTAGTTACTGCGTTTATGCTTACGGGGGCACAGCTACACCTTTAATTTGATAAGATGTTTAATTTTAATTAAAAATCAAATTGATTTGATTTAACTACTGTTTTCGGGAAGATACCGTAAGTTATGTCGTAACATTTTTTAAGTTATAGGTACCTACTTACGTAAGGTAAGTTGGCGTAAGATGAAACGGTCTTTTGAATGGGGTAAGACAAAAGCAGACACTGTGTCAGAAGGACGACTAGCCTCCTCATTCTGCTCCTCTTTCCCCATTCTGAAGAAACGGTTTTCTCAGACTTGCAATGAAATATTGTCTTTACGTTCCTTAAAATAGACTCGGAAGTATCGCTTTTAGGGCGCAGTAACTCACTGGGATGGAAATGGAATTTCATAACACTTTTGTGGCCTAAGCCTGCAAAGTAACTTTTTTTTTTATTTCGACAACATTGTATTTTTTTTGTATTTTTTTGCATGTTTGAAAAAAAGCATTGTACCTACATGCCTCGGCGTGAAAACGGATTCCCAGTCTCGTTACCTATCTATATACCAACTTGGCCGGAAATCCTCATTTTCCCGGCCTCCGATGTAAAATACTATTTCATCTTACCCCAGCTTACACTTACCTTAGATGATAATTTGGTACCATTTAATAAACCTTTTTTTTTTCACTGTCCCCTCAAACCAAGCTAGGAAGTCTTTTGTAAGATTACGCGACTCTGGCTGTGTTTGCCACAGAATAAATACCTAAATATACAACCCTCAGGCATCTCTCGACGAACTCGCATTATTTGAGAAAATATGAAAAATACTGCGTGCTTAAGGGGCCATAACTCTCCGGGTGAGACATTAAGAGGCATTATGAGGCACTCGGATGTTTTTCAATTTGGTGAAATGGTGTCTGCAGTTCTCCTTTATGGCTGCTAGTACTCGAAGGATGGGGTACCTACAATTGGAGATTTGTTAATACTTTTGTGGAGTGCCACTTACATTTACAAGGCTTTTTTGTGCTCCGTCGTCATTCATTCTGAATTATTTGTAAGTCAGACAATTGAGGTAGAGAGATAAAGATGAAACATGAGTTTACTTGTAGTTCATATGAATATAATTTTTTTATAATTATGATGGTTTTTTTTTAAGTTGTAGTCGTTTCGTTCTTTAACTTATTTTTTTGTGTAGGTACTTACTGTGAATTTCATTTTAGATTTTTTATTTCATTATAAATTTGAGAAAATCACTACACTTAGGTACCTTTGGCTTTGTATCCCTATTCTATACAGGGCGTCCCAAAGTTATGGGACATGAATGGGGAAGTACCTTAAATATCGTAGATAGTATATTTTGTTGAATGAAGACTTAATGTTATTTTTAAAATGTAGTATGTAGTAATAGTACTTTCAAAGTTTTTCAAAAAATTACTTGCTTCACCCGGAAATCGATCCAACTACAATTTTTTTCGAATTTTGAACCAAACTTGTTTGGTTATTCTTTTAGTTTTAGATACTATGTTTCTTAAGAAAAATTGTTATTTTTTATCCATTCTTTGAAATGACATCATACAATTTCGAAATAAAATTTTTCGTAATATAGGTAGTAGAAAATGACGATGCCTAGAAAAAGCATTTTTTTTTAATGCAGTATTATTTGTTTTTCAAAATAAAATAAAGTCTTCTTTCAGCAAAATTCTATCTACGATACTTAAGGTGCTTCCCCTTCATGTCCCATAATTTTGGGACGCCCTGTATACCTAATACCTACGCAGACTGCTAAGTTTGATTTTCCGGCCTCTGCAGTAATGTACTAAAACAATTATCATGCTTATTTTGTCTATTTGGTTTCTATCAGCACACGGGACGTCTCCAAAATGTGAAGATGAGTAGTTACCTTAACCTGCGACCATACATAACATGGACGTCTAACGCCAGCTCAAAAATGCCCCCAAAACTTATTGTTCAATTGTGCCAAGAAGGGCAGGACATAGCCCTTTTCTTAACACCGCGCATATTTCGGCGCAACATCTTTGACAAATGTTTATAGAATATAGCCAATCAAAACTTTGATGGACTAATCACAACTATTTTTAAATGGCGGCTGAAGATTTTATAGGTTGATATTGAAATTCATTACCGTGATGCGTTGAAGAGGGGGTGACACTTGTCAACTATAATTCAGGACCGTTTTTGAAAGGCAATTTAATATGGCGTGCGGCTTCCATGTTTTATTTGTTCGTAGACCTTAACTATCTGGAGGCTAAGGGAGACGTATTGTGCGTTAAGTTAAGAGCACATCTTTCCCGTGAAATCACTGCAGTTGCAAGTATCCGTAAGCTACGAAACTACACACTATCAAAAATAAGTATTGTCAGTGTAACAAAAGCCATAAATAAATAAGCATCAGTACGCTCCAAAATGTTTAAGTACATCTTAATCCGAATAGAAGATACTAATAGTAGATCTATTCTATATACCTAAGTAAGGTTGGTATTGGTACAAAACTAGGAGAAAGTCAACAAATACAAGACGTCGGAAGTCGTAAGTCAACAAGATCAACACCAACAACAGCTCGTAAAACTGCGACTATGCTGGTCGGAAGCTTGAAAAGCAAAAACATGCTATTCGCATCGGTTGTTATTGAAATGGCTCACGAAAACTTGCATAGATACGTTCAATTGTAGGGTTGCTTCAGACCCAGATGAACTGCAGGCCTAGCCAATATGCCATTCTGCAATCGTATACGATAAACGATAAATCACGTTACTATAATAAAGCATGTTCAGTCAAGTGCAAAAATAAGTATCGAAAGAATCCGTTCATAAATATGTTATATTACACAGAATTACTTAGAGTGCACTGGGACATATTTTTGAACGTTTTTGTATACCCCTTATTTTGTCTTCGACTGTTCACGAAATAAAGTAGCCATCATGAAATCAGTCTCTACTGTTACGCAACAGTCCCACGTAGTTCTAACAGTCATGGCACTGTAAATTGATTCTTCTGTTTTATGTTTAACAATCCAAAAGCCTTCGCTGAAAAGTCGTCACAATCAAAATAACTTCACACCACACACATCACATCATCAGCCTATGTTAGTCCACTGCTGGACGTAGGCCTCTCCTATTAACTATGCGTATAGACGCATTAGGAGGTAAGTGCCCATAATCGCCACGCTGGGCAAGCGGATTGGCGATCGCAGTAATGTGTCCACTATGATGACGCTGCTGCGTCATCAATCTTGTAGAATGGTCAGTGACACTTTAATCCCTTTGTCGACTCTTACGACACCCGCAGGAGGAGTTGGGGTGGTGACAAATGTATTCTTACTGCCGTCACCACACGGCAATAACTTCAGATAATGCTTAATGCAAAAGTTCACGCCCAAAAAAGTGTGAACTTCCAAGACGATTTCAACAATGTTAGTCTTGAAATAATTAATAAATATTGTGGACACGAGATTCACAGTTTATTATTGTATCGCTATTGTAAATTAGTTAAGACCCATTGGGAAACTAAATGACCCAAAATGGTAAAATAAGAAGAAACGCTACTTAAATCCAGAAGTTTAAATAAAAGTCCATAATTATGGAGAAATTGATATAAATATCAACCACAGCGTCCGAGAAGATAGGCAAAGAGCCCTTCTTTGGAATAACACCCATACTAAGGTATGGTCTCATACAAAAAAAAAGAATAATACAGCAATGGCTACTTTATTTCGTGAACAAGCCTTAGTGTTGGTATGTAAATGGTCCAGTGACTTTTCGTTCGAATCTGTCATTCGCAATACATTTATCACTTGAAGGGTCCATGGAAAAAATATGTCTAGTCAATTCAAATTACAGAAGGAAAAACCACCTTACTTTTAGCAGAATTTGCCCTGATTTTTTTAGCACTGGACATGTTCTTTCTGTGGACCCTTTTTACTTATCGTTAACGATTGCAGAATGGGATCTTGGCTAGGCCGGCAGGAAAACTAGCATACGGGCTACATTCAATTGTAGGGTGGCTTCATACCCCGACGAACTAGTAGCAAAGATGGTGTTCCTGACCTCGGGCAGGGTCCGCCCGGATAGCTACCACCGTCTTACCCGTTTGCACTGCTGTGTATCGGTTTGGGGGTAAAGATAGCCGGTGTAATTAAGTCCTCATCAGGGTAGGCAGCGCATAGGCGATTTTTTGGTCACTATGTCCATGGGCCTCAGTTCCTGATTTCCATCAGATGGGCTGAAAGCTCAGTTGTTTACTTTCGTCACATAAAAAAAAGTCGATCTTAAAGTTAAGTTTCAAGAAACCCAATACCCGGCCCCTTTTGTTTTTTTTATTCTTATCTATTTTGTAAGCCATACATGATACCTATGATATGATTATTAAGTCGGCTACCGTTTTGGGTTTATAATCTTAATAAAACAAATCATGGGAATTGAAAATCAAACTTAGCTGGACTGAACGAGACCATGCGCTGGGGCAGTCCTAGGAATAAAGGCTGTACACCATTGTTGCGCACACGCAGTTTGCGCAAAGAACCCCCGCTGTAAATCATTCATAAAAAAACGTTGCTCCATTCTATTGACTTTGATACACAGTTACTCCATTTTACTTTTGAACGCGTACGGCGCCCATTTTTTCAATCTGAAAATTGGCCGTCAAAACATCAATGAAGCTTTTGAAATTTTGAATACCAAATATTTGTTCCGAGCGGAACACACATGGCGACCACACAGGACGTTTGTGCAACGTTAGAAAGCGGCAAAGTTATGAGTTTTCGCGTAAAAAGTTAATGAAATCAAATCGGCTGTACTTCGAGCGTGAAATGGAGTGTTCAGCCGACGAGTGCGGATAATCAATGGGTTATGCATGTGTGACAAAATTAACTTAAGTAGCTTAGGTATTGCCAATTGCTAACAAGGTCAGTATGAGGGTACGTACTGTGACACAAAAACGGGTGTTTACCCATTGTGCCTGAGTACACTGTCGCTGTCGCTAGGATAGCTATCAGAAAAACCGCTCTACTAAGTTACATTATGTTTTATAATGTAGGTAAACTTTAAACAAGGTTCACATAACTACAAGTGTTTCTCTATATGTGCAGAGGCTGCACGTGCATATCTTGACTTCACAATCCTATCCGACTCGAGAGTCATTGAGGGACGTCATTAAGTGCTGGCTGCCCACCATACTTCAATTAAAAGCAAGCTTCAAGCCTATACATAAGTAGGAGAGATCCCGTCGGCGCTGGCGATGACCACAGCATGACCACATATAACAGAAGTACTCCAATACCTGATCCCACCGGGACTACTGACAGTATAGGGAAGTGACATGATGGCATTAGTGATGCTCATAGCCACAGAGAAGCTCACGTGATCCCATGGCAGCTAACGTGTTAGGAAGTGTAATAAGTAATATAAGTATACAGGATGAGATTAGGGTCGTGTAGCAAGAGTGAACAGGGCACCAGGGGTGGTCATACTGAGCAACTTTCACTATGGAGACAACCATGAAATCGCGAAAAAATACTCATAATTACCTATGAGTTGATTCATACTATCAATTAGGGCTCAATTAACTTGTAAGTAGGCGATTTTATTGCGATTTCATGGTTGTCTCCATAGTGAATGGTGCTCATCATGACCGTCCCTAGTACCTCTATTCACTCTTGCTACACGACCCAAATCCAAGTCACCCTGTATAGTTAGGTTCCAAAATGCCTACAACAAATCCTCTTCCCCTCCTACTCTCCACTGTTACAACGTCAAAACATTCCTCATTCATTATCCTTTATTCCAGAAACATATCACAGCCCAGGTTCTGGCCACAAAAACGCCATAAAGTGTCATAAAAAATATTGCCAACATCGCGCCGTTTGAATATTTGAATAAAGAATAAGTACATAAAAAGGCTGGCTTGTGAGGAGCAACAAATTGCGCACATTATAATTGCGATTTCATGGTTGTCTCCATAGTGAATGCTCAGCATGACCGTCCCTATTACCCTGTTCACTCTTGCTACATGACCCAAATGTCACCCTGTATAGTTAGGTTCCAAAATGCCTACAACAAATCCTTTTCCCTTCCTACTCTCCACTGTTACAACGTCAAAACATTCCTCATTCATTATCCTTTATTCCAGAAACATATCACAGCCCAGGCCACAAAAACGCCATAAAGTGTCATAAAAAATATTGCCAACATCGCGCCGTTTGAATATTTGAATAAAGAATAAGTACATAAAAAGGCTGGCTGGTGAGGAGCAACAAATTGCGCGCATTATAAATGACAAATGTAAGCGCGCGCGGTGTCGGGTTGCGGCCACCCGCGCGCCCGGATTAGTTTCAGCTTACTTTCCTGCTCCCTGGCCATATGTTCCTGTTAGCTGCGCGGGCGCAAGCGAAGTGACATCTCACCCCAACCAGCGTATTTAAACTCTACACAACAAAAGCACTAAAGAGCTACTTGGGCTCAAAAGACAAAAAGTTTGTGCAGTAGTCAGAACTCTAACTGGACACTGCACGTTGAACAAACATATGTTTCTAATGGGTAAGAAACAAGAACCGACATGCAGGTTCTGCCAGGAATCAGAGGAAACTGCTATGCACATCCTCTGCTCCTGCGGACCCCTAATGTACAAAAGAAGTATTCACGAGATACAGAATATTACAGCCCAAAGAATCTGGAACTTCCTAGACTCAACGGGTATTAGTAATGAACTATAAAACAGGGCTGCCACAATAGATCGCAACCGGTCGATGCGGCAAATTTTCTAGCCCTTATCTACAATAATAATAAACTCTATCCCCGTTAAAGCTGGGCCACACCAAAGGCGCGTGCACGCACGCAAGCGGTGTGCCATCTAATATCACATTCACATACGCTACAACATGCACGACACGTGCTCGTACACGAGTCCAGTCAATCCAGTGTGGCTTGGCATATTTTTTTTTATGCGACGAAGGTAGACAACTGAGCTCTCAGCCCACCTGATGGAAAGTAGTAACTGGGGCTCATGGAGTTAGTGATCAAAAAATCGCCTATGCGCTGCCTACCCTGAGGACTTCAATGGATTGCCTCTATCTATGCCAGTAATTACACCTATTTGACGTCTTTTAACTCAGCAAGCCGCTAAGTATCTGAGTCTTCAAGACCGAAGGGGAGCAGCTTGCTCAGATATGAGACGTTGCTTTATGAATAAGGGGGCTAATCTCTACTGCCTCAAATCAGAGCTTACTAAAGGTGCATTCAGACCAAATGAGCATTCGCTGTTCTATCCCCCGTTCTACGAAATCAACCAATCACATTTTGTGTAGCGATCGAATTTTGTAGAGTGGGGGGTTAGAACAGCGAATGCTCTTTTGGTTTGAACGCACCTTAACTCAGTAAGCCGCTAAGTATAGTCTTCAAGACCGATGGGAAGCAGCTTGCTAAGATATCAGACGTTTATGAATAAGGGAGCTAATCTCTACTGCCTCAAATCAGAGCTTACTAAAGGTGCATTCAGACCAAACGAGCATTCGCTATTCTATCCCCCACTCTACGAAATCACCGAATCACGTTTTAACGATCGAATTTCGTAGAGGGTTAGAATAGCGAATGCTCGTTTGGTCTGAATGCACCTTTACGCTGGTATTCTGAGATTTAGCTCTGTAATCGATTGGAATGTCATCTTGTTCCCTGCGCCGACGCCGACGCACCGAAATAGCGCCCTCTGCCCTTCACGTCTGCAGCTTGGCTGTGCCTGCCACCGATACTGTATAAATAATTTAATTTTGGAGACCAGTTTCTTAAGGGCCCTAAAGAGGGCTGAGTGATTCATTAGAACACTGATTGTAGACGTATGCAATCAGTACTAATAATTATTAAAATAATTAATGACATGAAAGTACCTAAATAACAAAATATTTACTAACGGTCTAAAATTATACTTAACGCGGGTTACGTAGGTAATTTAAGTCAAAAGATGCTCGAGATGCTTCGCTCCCTACATGAGGAGCTTTATCAAGAGCCAATCGTCGTGGCAACCAGTCTATGTCCTCAAATAGGTACGGTCCAGACTTTACTGAAAGACATAGAGCACCTTTAGAATGAAAGTGAAATTTTCGAATTAGGAATGTTAAGCTTTTAGGTGTTTTTAATTAAGTAGGTACATAATTAATCATTCCAAAATGTTGAAATAGGTTGCTTTCATTCTAAAGGTGCGATAGGTACTTTTACCTCACCAAGTCACTACTGGCTTTTTTTTAATACATTTCACAAATTATGGATATAGTTTATAACCATATAGGAACCTACCATTAGTCAGTAGGTAGAAAACAAAAAATGTAAACAAACCTAAAATTGCTTTATTCTATAATCACGCCACTTTTAGAGCACAATTTTGACGTAACGACCAACGTAAAACCTTAAACCTTGAGTCCACATACTTTTTTAGTTACATTGATATGTATTACTATTCATTTTATTAAAAATACATTATCTGCAAATATATTTTACGACGTGTCAAAGACATCAAATGCTATGGAAAGTCAGCCATATTTGTTTACACTCTTTTTGAATTAGTTGATGAGTACAGTGGCGTTCAGAATTGCATGGACAATTTATGAATGAATTCATTCATAAACTGTCCATGCAATTATAAACCCTACTGTACCTATACTATACGTCATACAGCGTGTGTACCTTTTTCATACGGGCGTAGAATTTTTCCGGTGGATTTAAACCAAACGAGCATTCGCCCATTCCCCCACTCTACGAAATTCGTTCGTTACACAAAACGTGATTCTTCGAAACTCGTTGATTTCGTAGAGTGGGGGATATGTGGATTTAGACCAAGCAAAGCATTCGCTTCCAGTATTTAATCATAGAAATCGAATAGGAAAATAGTTTTTATAAATAGCGTTATTATGAATTCGTGCAATGTTTTTTTTTTATCTGACTAAGTTGCAATGTACGAGTCTATAACGACTATTCGTCTACATTAACGTATTGACTACAAACTAAATTTAAAAAAATAAATTTTTAAAAGTTACCTATTTTAAAATATAAACTTAAATAAAACCAAACCAAATAAAACTCTTGAAAGAAGCTATTGAACTAAACCGTCCCGATTGGTTCCTCACGCAAAGGTGCCCGGTGCCCATCACGCTCGCTGAATTCTGCTCCAGGAATCAACCGGAGGCGGAACCGGAACCGGAGCGGATCAAGTCTGCGAACGATATGTGCCAAAGACGTCAAATGCTAAAGTCAGCCATATAATAAGGATACATTTTTTTTGGATTTTATGGCATACACCATCCGTCATTCATCATCATCATTTCAGCCATAAGACGTCTACTGCTGAACATAGGCCTCCCCTCTGCAACTCCACATATACCGGTTAGATGCGACCTGCATCCAGCGTGTCCCGGCGATCGTCATAATAGGTCGTCTAG
>JALPQI010029735.1:0-18325 GCA_025490895.1 Thaumatotibia leucotreta
ACTGATATAAGCATCAATGGTCATAATTTTTGTTAAGTATAACGATTAATAGATCTAACATTACTAACCTATAACATTACATACTCTATTTACAAAAGGTATAAAATTGCTGACTATAACATTCAAAGGTCTATCTATCATTTTTTTGAAATATTTTAAGTCATACATTTGAACCTACTAATGGTTCTTACTCATATTGTTTTAATAACTAACCGAATTTCATCCAAAAAATTGAATATTAAGTACGAAATTTATAACTTTCCTTAATTTAAATTAAGAAATTTATGGACTATGATGCAACTTAGGAAACTTCCTTACCTACTCGACCCTAAGGCAGGTCAGTGTAGGTACGACGACGAGCGAAGCGAGGAGGAGTGTTAGGTTGAACTGTGACCTTACAGCGCGCGAGCCGAGCGAGCGAAGCGAGCGTGCCGCGGCAGCGGCCGGCGAAGCGCCAGGACCGACTTTTAAAATAATACTCTTACTATTTACTTACTAAGTTTACTTACTAAATTTATTAGGAGGTGTAAAAAAATAAACATTTAATGCATTTATTTATTAAGAACAAATAATAATTCATACCACAAATAGTTACAACTTGCGAATATAGACGTTGTAACAGTTGTAATAAAAAAGGTTATAGCTTTTAACATTCTGGAAATGATGCTGTACGGATTTTAAAAGTTATGGACATCGACTTTTATGACTAACAATAATTATGACCTACATAAAACTGACCACCGATTTATAATATTAATTTTTATGACTTATTACAATATGACTAAAAAAAATTCGGACCTACAACGTTATTCGCTTCAAAAATCGAACTTCAAACTTTATGGGAACCAATAGAGACCCCATAGAGTTAGGTGGTAAGAGTCGTCTTAATGAGTATTAAATAAAATGACCAAAGAAAGTATAGACGGCAAAAAAGCTTTTTTTGACAAAGTTGTTTTTGAGGTCTGAGGTACAGTTGAGTCATTGAGTCACTTTATTTCCAATACTATGGAAAAATATCGATTTGATAAAGTTTAAGGTACAATATGAGTATTATTGTGTCCTTCAGTTTCAAAGACATGTACTTAGAAATTCCGTAATAACAAAATCCAACACTATTTTAAGCAAGAAAATTTGTCAGTTTTAATATTAACTCATAAAATAAATTAAAAAAATAAAAACATTTTTAATATTTATTACATTGACTTCTTAGTACGCGTTATTTATGGATAAAACGGGATCGCAAAAAATATGATATAATATTAATAATAATATTTTAGCCTATATAATGTCCCACTGCTGGGCACAGGCCTCCTCTCATATATGAGAGGGATTGGGCTATAGTCCCCCACGCTGGCCCTAAGCGGGTTGGGAACTTCACATATTACTAAGAGGAGCATACACATCACACCATCATCAGCCTATATTAATCCACTGCTGGACGTAGGGCCTCTCCTATTAACTATGCGTATAGACGCATTAGGAGGTAAATGCTCATAATCGCCACGCTGGGCAAGCGGATTGGCGATCGCAGTAATGTGTCCACTATGATGACGCTGCTGCCCATCATCAATCTTGTAAAATGGTCAGTGACACTTCAATCCCTTAGTCGACTCTTACGACATCCGCAGGAGGAGTTGGGGTGGTGACAATGTATTCTTACTGCCGTCACCACACGGCATATTAGGATATTATGTGGACATATTAGGAGGTAATGGCCCTAATCGCCATGCGGGGCAACCAGCTTGGTGATCGCAGTAGTAGTCCACTGATGGTGACGCTGTTGCATCATCAGAATCATCATCATCGAATGGTCAGTGACACTTTTACCTTTGTCGATTCTTACGACCATAGGAAGAGTTGCGAATCCCTTTGTCGATTCCTACGACCTAAGGAAGAGTTGCGGCCACTAATGTACATATTCCTACTGCCGTGTCCACGCAGCGAACAAAGGAGGGCTGCTTTATATTCGCTTCTTAATCGCCTGGCTTGAAATGGAAGCAGCCCTAACACAATAAACGTAAGAACTATGAAGCCTTCAGACACATTCCTTTGCTGCTTTGGGTAACGGAAACAATAATTCTGTGTTCTGTGTTTTTTTTCTGAACCGATATGGCTCTAAATCGTGTGTATGAAATTTTGAAGAAGAAGTTTGATGATGGGTAAGTTTTTATTAGTTTACACAAAAATCACCGCCCCTCTCTTCCCGTGGGTGTCGTAGGAGTCGACTAAGGGAAATACTGAGTAACCAGCTTCTCAGCCGGTGGTAGGGTATTTTTACTAGTACCCGCCTGGTTGGCTACCACCGTACATTCGGTGTAAACGCCCGTGAAATGACTTACCTTCGTGTTTGCCGTGTTTCGGGGTCAGCCGGTGTATTTACCAGCATCTAGCGGGCCAGCAAGGCGGTGGCAACTAACAGGTTACTGATTGTCTCCTGTTCGTTGCCGCCGCGATTTGGGTTCTACTTTTCACTTACGATCAGGTGGAGTGGAGCCACTTTGTTGTGCCAACGTTATTTTTATTGGGTCGGCAACGCGCATGTGACACCCTGAGGTTGCAGGCGCCCATAGGCTACGGTGACTGCTTTCCATCAGGCGGGCCGTATGCTTGTTTGCCACCGACGTGGTATAAAAAAAAAAAAAAAGTTTTAATCGCAATAGACAGGAACCCAGGTCATACTTTGTAATCATTTAATGCAAGTACCTGTATTATGTGCCTCGAGGTGGCGGCAGTAAGAATACATAAGTTTTGGTACCGACCCGTTGTAAGGAGTCGTCTAAGGGATAATGACCATTTGTTGACCCTCGCAGAAGATTGCTTCATCATAATGAATAAATATGTACATCACTGCGATCGCCAGCCCGCTTGCAAGGCGATTATAAGCAAGGATTGGAAACCGTTTTTTTCAGATTTCTATTTTTTTGGTGCTTCGGTCTATATTTTTTTGTAAATGGAGTAATTTTGTCAAAAGTACGATGTTGTTTTAATTAAATAACATCATTGAGTACTAATAAAGAGTGTAAAACATTTAAAAATATTGGGCTGTATCGAGGTTATAAAAAAAAAATATTCCGATCCCTGATTATATAATCAGCAATGCATTAGGGGGTAATTGCCTATGTATTACCCCGTAATGCATCGATTCTAGTAGGTAATAGGACAAACCTATTTCCAGCAGCCTGCAGCAGTGAACTGGGATAGGCTATTTACGGAATTGTGGCCTGGCGACACTTAACGATTACACCCTGTACACTGTAACATTATAATATTGCTTTTAGACAAAACTTTTGGGTTAGGTCAATCTATAGAAAATGCCGTAAGCTATTTCGAATAGATGTTCAACTACCCCGTTATCAATTTTTAATAAATGAATGGTTAGTGATATTTCAATTTTTTAGTCAACGTTTACGACAACCGTTCACGGGAAGAGTTGGGGTGTTGACAAATGTATTCATACTGCCATCACCACCCGGCTTAAACATAAACAACATGCACAAAAAAAGAGTGATGAAAACGTACGCAATTCATACATGATATTTTACAGCAACAACTTGCCCCTCGAATGCAAGTACATCGGTCAACTCCGGTTTGTGATGAGCACTATAGGATGCTGGCCCCATCGCCATTTCGGAAAGCGGCGGCTACATTCAATCCTGTCAGCTCACAATATGCTGCTTATAGTCGTTGCCACTATTGCGTCGATTTTGGAAATGTGCTACCTGAAGGTCAACTGGGAGAACCTGTCATTTTTTGATTTAGGTCATATTATTTTGTGTCTGATCTTTGAAACTATGTACTTGGTAAGTTGTGTTGCAGATAGGGTGTCGCTTATATTTCCTGTCTAAGTTACACAAGTTGGAATGCTTTCCACTAAGAAAAAGTGGTTTATTCAGTCACTACCTTTTCTTCACGGCTTCGCAACTTAGCTTATTAAAGGTACCTAACGACCCATTTGCCTTGATATTTAGGTTGTGCTTTATTCCCTCAACATAAAATATACTTATAAGAGTGACAGCGTTAACTGGCTGAATATCTGAGTGTTTCAACCGCCTACTTTTGGCGGCATCAATTTTGCCGAAGTTTCTATTCGTTACAATGAGTGCTACTTGTCATTTGAAGGAGGCACGGTACCTTATACAAAGACGAAGTATATAATTATTTAGTGCGTGTTTTGTATTGTGTTGTCTATGCTGTAACTGAATGTTTAGTGATAGTTAGTTTTAAGTTTGTATTTATGTTAAGGTTTGTATTTCTTGTATTTCGCTTTATAAGTATAAACATATATAAGAACAAATATATAAATGCATATATATATACATACATGTATATATATATGCATTTATATACATGTATATATATATACAGGAAAGGATATAAATTATCATATTAGTAAAACTTTGTTGGAACCCTGAAACCCGTTCCTACATTATACTAGTTTTAACTTGATCTGTAATTACAGATAAGGCTCATATTGGCTCGGACGGACAAATATCAAGAAGTTATAAAAGAGTACTTACTTGACTTTCATCTGTATAATTTTAAAGGAAACTCAGTGTATGCTGCAAAGGTACTAAAATTGACATGATATCCAACTAACTAGCTGGAAATGCTCCCACATTGGATGCTAATTCTGTTATGTTATTAAATGATCGTGTGATAACGACAGTAAGAATACATTTGTCACCATCCCAACTCTCCCGCCGGTGTCGTAAGAGCCGACTAAGGGATTGAAGTGTCACTGTGACCAGAGTTATGATGGGCAGCAGTGTCATCATAGTGGGCACATTACTGTGATCGCCAACCAAGCGTGGCGACTATGGACGACGTATTATGGTGGAACACAGTGGACTGAGACAGTTTGATGATGACGTGAATGTTCTAAAACAAAGTTTAAAAAGGCAATATTATACGTATAGAATACTAGATTGTCAAAGAGAGAAAGATTATGTTACATACATATAATTTCGTAACGCCAATGAGGGAACACCATTATGGGCTATCTAGTAAGGATTTATGTACAATTTATGCGAAGTATTTTTGACCACTATTTAACCCCTCTCCTCTGTTGAATATTAAATTTGGTAAAGTCTTGTGCTACCCCTCTTTACCATAACCCTGAGTTTTCCTGACTCTCAGGTACAGATTATGTGTTGAGGTTGTCAAAATGGGTACTGAAACTTTTTTTTATTTTCATGCTATTTTAAAAAATTTAGGTGTGCTTCACCAGTAGTAGCGTATAAAAGTTTTTCGAGTCATTGGAAGACTAAAGCTTGTCCACGAAATAAAGTAAACACTGCCATATAATTCAATTTTTTTAATGAAACATGTAACCTACCTGTACATGAATGTAAGAAGGACTCTTTGCCTTTCTTCTCGGACGCTGCTGTTCTTGATTTAAATATAATTTACTCCATATTTAAGGTATTTTATTAAAACTACTGCATTTTAGTAGTGTTTCTTCTTATTTTACCATTTTGGATCATTTAGTTTCCCAATGGGTCTTAAATAAATTAGAATATCCATACTATAATAAAATGTGAATCTCGTGTCCAAAATTTTTTTTATGGGTTTTAAGTCGAACATTGTTGAAATCGTTTCGGAAGATCGCAATTTTTTTGGACGTAAATTTTGCAAATTAATCATTATTTTGATGTTGCCGACTTTTAAGCAAATACTTTTGGATTTTGGATTGTTAAACATAAAACAGAATTATCAATAGGAAAATGATTAAACCGTCTTATACTTTGAATAATGTACTTAAATGCGAAGAAATTCAACAAAATAAAAATAATTTATAACTGTTTGGAATCCTACTATAAAAATATTTATAAAATTGTACCTAAGAATTAAGTGCGTTATAATGTCTAGCATTGGATTTGAACCCAGATCACTGGGTTAAAAGCCAGCGTTAGACCAACCACGCCAACGGAGCTTCTATAAAATTGTACCTAACTACTAACCCTATTGCAGCCATGAAGTGTTATAAAATTTTTTGTCTAGTGACCCGGAACGAATTAAATCAATTGCGGTTTTACAGTAGTTTGATATTATTTTCTAGATGCACTCGCAGATCCACATCATGTCGGGAGCGTTCACGCTGTATGTGCTGGCGCAATTGAGCGTGGGGATAAGTCTTTTCGTGTTCATGCCGTGGTATAACAACTACAGCCGGGGAATGTTCGGCGAGCACCCCAAGAACTCCACTTTCGAGCATGCCGTATACCTACCTGCCCAACGCGGTTTATACCACTTCCACTGGTGCGTAAGGCGCTTTGGTTTATATACATATTTACGCTTTGCCTTGGCCAGGCAGTGAGATTTTTCCTCTGTATGAACCAAATTTACTTGTCTCTTTTCTTCAGGTTACTGGTTGTTATTCGTTGTCAACGTCCTCGTATCTTACTTCACCACAATCGGCCTGTGCGTATTTGACCTGTTACTGTGCTTGATAGTGTTCCAAATATGGGGACATCTTAAGATTTTGAAGCATAGTTTGTCAAACATGCCGCCAGCTAGCGGCACGAGTGGCATGTACACGGCTGAAGAGAATATTCGGGTGCGAGAGTTGTTGAAGGAATGCATTATACATCACAACTTCATCATAAAGTAAGTGCACCTCCTGCCCAATTTCCAAATAAAGGAACATCCTAAAGTCTGCCAGAGCAAGTGGTAGATATATTGTTCATGTTTTAACCCTGATAGTCAAGCCTAAAGAAGCATCTAGCGAGCCAGCAAAGCCGTGGCAACTGACAAGTTACTGCTGGTCTCCTGTTCATTGCCACAGTGATTTAGGCTCCACTTTTCACTTACCTCGTGTGTTCATAAGTTTTGAGACGAAATGAATACTCGAATTATAATTAGATAAGATAATTTATTTTTATGACACAGTTATAGGGTTAATGAAAGACAATGTCTTAGTAAAATAAAAATATAATTTACTCGAAATGTCCACCCTTATTTTTTATACAGGCTCTTAAACGCGGTTTCCACTCATCAATAGCTTCACGTACTTTTTCAATAGGAATACGCTTCGCTTCTCTCACTAAGGCTCGCTTCAGGGCCTGAAGGTTTGGATGCGGCTTTCGGCATGCCCTTAGCTCTAATTCCGTCCACAAAGAGTAATCTAAAGGATTTAAGTCTGGGCTTGAAGAAGGCCATTCCTCAGTACTAATAAACCCAGGCAAATTTTCGTTTAGCCACTTTTGTGTAGATTTCGCTTTATGCGATGGTGCTGAATCTTGTTGGAAAATCCAGTCCTTTCCAGCGAATAGAGTGGTAGATAGGGGTTTTACAACGTTCTTGAGAATGTCACTCTGATAATTTTGTGCTTTAACTTTGACCCCCTGTTGGCAGAAATGTAATTTCGTAACGCCTTCATATGAAACTCCCCACCATACCATGACGCTAGCCGGATGATGTGTGCGTTGGACATTTCGCACGTTAGACGGAATCTCCTTTGAGCTTTTGGCGTAGATTTTATCATTCTGCCTGTTAAATTTTTCTTCGACAGTAAATATCTTCTCATCCGTGAACAATATTTTTGTAGGGTCGTGTCGCCTAAGTAGGGTCCGACAACGTTTGAGTCGCATTTTCCGTAGACGATCATTTAGATAATGCACTTTTCTCTTACTATACGCTTTTAATTTAAGATCATATTTAAGTATTCTATTTACCGATATACGTGAAATTCCCGTCTGTAGAGCCATTTTCTTCTGGGTGCGGCACGGATTTCGACGAATTCGTTCTTTGATAATCTTTATGTTCGCAGGGGTCCTAACAGAACGCGGGCGGCCAGTTCTTGGACGATCATCAATCTTTTGGGTCTCCTTATACCGCTTTATAGTATAGTATACAAAATTGCGGCTAGCTCCAATATTTTTTAATTCGTTAAAAATTTCCATTGGTTTTTTTCCCGCCTCATACAACGAAACTACAGTACACCGAAGTTGTTTCTTAGCCGCCATTTTGACAAACAATGACAATAAAAAGAAAAAAGATATATATTCTTAATTAAAACGTTCCAATTTCAAATCCTGAAACAGCCACGACAAGCTGCCAGCACGTTTTTATTTTAAATTTGAGGTTTGAAATTCGTCTCAAAACTTATGAACACACGAGGTACAATCAGGTGGAGAGGAGCCACTTTATTGTGACCATATAAAAAAAAATCTCTGATAGTCATAATTATGACCTCGCTCAATAAGGCATCAGCATATCTTAGTCCAGTGCTGGACATAAAAGGCTTCTCATGTTTTCTACGCGTATGGATGTCATAGAAGGTAAATGCTCATAATAGCCTCGCTGGACAAACGGATCGGTAATTGCAGTAGTGTGTCCATATCGACGGTTGCGTGGTCGAACCCGAGTAGAGATATTTTTTCATTGAAATAACAACCTGACGTGAGTCTCATATATTTTGTACCTATTTAAAACACCAGTCTGCTTGCTTTATCGGACTTGACCACCTAACTCTCGATATGATGTTGCTGCTGACAACGGACACTTTAAAATACTTGTCATCATCATCATCATCATCATCATATCAGCCGAAAGACGTCCACTGCTGAACATAGGCCTCTCCCAAAGATCGCCACAATGACCGGTCCTGCGCCACCCGCATCCAGCGGACTCCTGCGACCTTCACCAGGTCATCAGTCCACCTTGTGGGGGGCCTACCCACGCTACGCCTTCCGGTACGTGGCCGCCACTCAAGAACCTTCCCACCCCAACGGCCATCGGTTCTACGCGCAATGTGCCCCGCCCACTGCCACTTCAGTTTAGCGATTCGGAGAGCTATTTCGGTTACTTTGGTTCTGCTGCGGATGGTCTCATTTTTAATCCGATCACGCAGAGAGACTCCTAGCATAGCCCTCTCCATTGCCCTTTGGGTGACTTTGAGCCTTCTTATGAGGCCCATTGTAAGCGGCCACGTTTCAGTACCGTATGTCATCACTGGCAACACACACTGATCAAAGACTTTCGTCTTCAAACTGCGGAATATTGGACGAAAATATGTGTCGTAGCTTCCCGAACGCTGCCCAACCGAGTCGGATTCGACGATTGACCTCTTTCTCGAAGTTGGACCTACCTAACTGGATAGTTTGTCCTAGGTATATATATTCGTCTACAACTTCGAGTGTAAAGTCTCTGATTATTACGGGAGTTGGTGCTACATGGGAATTTGACATGATTTTCGTCTTATCCATGTTCATCCTAAGACCAACTCGCTCGGAGGCTTTACTGAGGTCAACGAGCATAGTACTTAAGTCCTCCAAGGTCTCAGCCAAGACTACTATATCGTCAGCGAATCGAAGGTGAGTGAGGTACTCGCCGTTTACGTTGATACCCAGCCTTCTCCAGTTCAGAGTCTTAAAGACATCCTCCAGTGCAGCGGTAAACAGCTTAGGGGAGATGACATCTCCCTGCCTAACTCCCCGCTGCAGCAGAATAGGCTTCGAGCTCTGGTCTTGGAGTCGGACTGACATTGTGGCGCTCTCGTACAAACACTTCAACACCTCGATATAGCGGTAGTCGACTTGGCACCGTTGGAGAGACTGTAGTACAGCCCAGGTTTCGATCGAATCGAAGGCTTTCTTGTAGTCCACAAACGCTAAACAGAGGGGCAGGTTATATTCTTCGGTCTTCTGTATAACCTGGCGAAGCGTATGGATGTGGTCTACGGTACTAAAGCCTCTTCGGAAACCGGCTTGTTCGGGAGGCTGGAAGCCATCAAGCCTGTGTGCAAGACGATTCGTAATGACTCTTGAAAACAGCTTATAGACATGGCTCAGAAGTGATATGGGTCGGTAGTTCTTCAATAAAGCGTTGTCACCTTTTTTGAAGAACAGTACCACCACACCTCTGTTCCATGCCTTTGGCGTTCTCCCTTCCAGTAAGAGGGAATTGAACAACTTCTGAAGGGCCGTAAGGATCGGTTTACCACCCGCCTTCAGAAGCTCAGCTGTAATTCCGTCTTCCCCAGGCGCCTTGTTATTTTTGAGCTGTTCAAGAGCCATTCTAATCTCGCACAGGCTGATGTCCGGGATGTCTTCTGTGTAGTGTCGGGTCAGTTTAGCTCTTAGGTCTTCCGCTAGATCAACTTTGGGTCTGCTAGTTGACGTGTACAGCTGTCCATAAAAACCCTCTATCTCAGTCAGCAGCTCAGATTTGGATGTGACGATTCTACCATCCTCAGTCTTTAATTTGGCGAGCTGGCTTTGCCCAACAGACAGATCCCTTGCAAAAACTTTAGAGCCCTTGTTCCGCTCGATGGCTTCTTCTATACACTTGGTATGGAATTGGCGCATATCGCGTTTGAGGGACTTAGAAATCTGTCTGTTGAGCTGCCGGTATAAAGTCGCATCAACTGAGGATTGTAGAACCAGTTCACTCCTTTTCTCCATTAGTTCCTGAGTGGAGTCTGAGAGCTTTCTGGTCTTATTTGTCCGTTGGGCCTTAAAAAACTTAGACCCATCGCTATGAACAGCGTCCACAAACCCGTCGTTGAATACGTCCACATCATCGCCTAGGCAATCGAAACGGTTTTGGAGTTCCAGCTGAAAGCTCTCGGGGTTTTGAAGATGGAGTGCAGGACGGAGCGTAGACTTCATCAGTCGCGAGCGTTCTAGCTTAGGACATATATTGAACGTGCCTCTTACCAAGCGGTGATCGCTTCCGGTTTTAACCGTACTGATCACAGAAACATCGTTGAATATATGTCTCTTCGTCGACATGATGAAGTCAATCTCATTTTTAGTTGCACCGTCGGGACTCATCCAAGTCCATCTTCTGTGCTCGCGTTTCTTAAAGAAGGAGTTCATCATGTAGAGTCCCTCCTTCTCCAAGAAACCAGCCAGCAGATGGCTTCGGTGGTTCCGACATCCGACCCCAAATTGCCTTACCCTCAGCTCGTCACCATCTCTCTTGCCCAGTTTCGCGTTGAAGTCCCCCATAACAACGGTGAAGTAGGTTCTGGAGCTATGCATGGCTTTTGAGATATCATCATACATAGCCTCCACCTCGTCGTCGGAGTGTGTCGAAGTCGGCGCGTACACCTGTATGACCTTCAGCGAGTATCTCCCAGATACTCTGAGTATAAGGTACGCCACCCTAGCCGACACACTCTCGATCTTCACCACGTTGTTTACGAGGGGCTTGTGGACGATGAACCCGACACCTCCCTGGGACTGTTGGTCGCCCTCCCGGAAATAGAGCAAGTTGCCGGACTTTAGGATTATCGTGTCCTCGCCCTCTCTTCGGACTTCTGCCAATCCCACAATGTCCCAACGCAACTTGCTCAATCCTTCCTCCAGTTCCACTAACTTTTCGTCGGTCCGCAGTGTACGTGTGTTATAAGTTGCCAGGGCCAGGGGTCGTCGGTGGTGGTAGCCGGAAATACTTAAAAATACTTGTACCGTTCTGAAATAATTTATTTACCAACAGATTCGTGGACAAATGCTCTGAAGCATTCAGCGAATACCTCTTCATATTCTACGTACTCATGCAGTTCATAACTTGCATTTTGCTGCTGGAAGTCTCTTCGTTCACACCAGAAGCCTTAGCCAAGTATGGACCGTTGACAATCGGGATGCATCAGCAGCTGATTCAAGTGTCAATACTATTTGAAATGATAAACAGCAAGGTAGTGTAACCTTCTCATCAGTTTTTGTGGCATAAATCACAATATTCATCATTATCATTATCGACACCTACTGCTGAACATAGGCTTCCTCCAACGATTGCCACTATGACCGGTCTTGCGCCACCAGCATCCATTGGACTCCTGCGACATTCACCAGTTCACCTTGCGGGGGGCCTACCCACACTGCGCCTTCCGGTACGTGGCCACCACTCGAGGAACTTTCCGCCCCAACGGCCATCGGTTCTAAGGTACTCAAAGAGTACCTGCAACTAAAGAGATGTCTAATGCACGTTGTTTGTATTTTATTACCCTTTATTATAAAGAGTTACTGACACGATGGCGAAAGGAAAATGACAACCGATCGATATCGTTAGAGGACTACTTTAGGGCGTAAAGCTTCGTAGACATTAAATTCCTATCTCCATATCTGAACTAGGTAAAATGTCAGCCCTCTTTCTCCTGAGGTTTTCTCCTCAAGGAATCGGTTTCTTAAAAAAATTGTTTACGGGTCCATCAACTTTACAGCCTTTGTTATTTTGCTCTTACTCTGAGAGATGTTATGTGACTCGTATTCACTGCGATGAAAGTTACTATAAGATTGATTTACCCGTTTTAGTTGAGAGCATCCATATTTACAGATCATCAGGCAGGCTTCATGTTTGCTTATTGCCTTCGTGGTATAGATAAAAGTTCTTGTAAAAAATGCTATGCGTTGCGATTGGTATGCAATGATGTTTTTACGGCTTTTTCAGAGCTTGGAACTCATAGACACCGTATACAACATGCCGTGGGAATGCATGAACACAAGCAATCGGAAGACTGTTCTGTTCATGCTGGCCAGGGTTCAAAGTCCAGTCAGCCTGAAGGCAGCCAAGGTTGTGCCTGTGGGCGTTAACACCATGTCCGCGGTAAGCTGGCTTATTGATCTAAAGGCAAGAATGGAAGCATCTGGAATACTGTTCTTCAAATCAAATCGAAATCATTTATTTGCAGTAAAACATAAATATGCATGCCAAGATAGGTGAACATTAAATCTGGCATGACATACTTAACTGGTAGTGTCAATGCCAAATAATAACACAAACAAAGAAAAAAAAGTATACTCAACATTAAGATATTCAATAATACAAAACAAATTATTTATAAGTACCTATTAGAAATGATAGCGAAATAACAGAAAATAGTAATAAATCAGTGATAAATGTACCAATGTCATTGCAGATAATTATAATAATAAAATTCGGAGGAATTAAAAGAGTCATACACGCGGCAAATTTTCAGTTAATAACATAGTCCAAAGTTCTAGCATAGTATTTTGTCAATAGAGTAATTAGGCTTACCAATAAAATATTATTCAATTTTTTTATCAAATATTCTTAAATCCTGGCATTCTTTTACGTGGCTATCTAAATTGCTAATTCTGAGGTCTCTCATTCTTAACTAGGCAGGGTTTAAATAATAGGGAGCTTGAAGATAAGTAGGGTTGTGATTGGCTTTAAGAATGTGTGTCATGTTACATCAGGACAAAAACACCAGCAAACGAAAGACTGATCTCTTCATGCTGATCGGGATTCCGATACCAGCAGGATGAGTCAAAATTAGAGTCAATACTACATCTAAAATAAGCTTATGGATCCTTGGAATAAGTATTCCTGCATAAGTATCGCAATGCTGTTCTCTTTATGCCATTGAGGGTCCGGAGACTTAAAAGCCTGAAGGTAGTCAAGTGTGGTTAGCTTCAATACCTTGCCTGCTGAAAACTTAAATTAATATCACAAGATGATCTAAGACAAATCAAAATAGTCCCACAGTAATCTAAATAAAGGCTTGTGCTTTGAGGTTTTGGGTAGGTACTTAGTGAGGGCATACAGTAAAGAAATTAATAAACCCTTGAACCCTGAAGGCATGTCACTGGGAAATACACGTGGCATAACTTTTTCCACGTATTTAACATACTTGTTTATTGTTTCAGGTTTTGAAGACAACATTCTCATATTTCATGATGCTTCATACTGTAGCCGGAGAACGCTCATAGAGGACAATTAAATCAAATATACGATGTGCCCTTGAGGAAATGGAAAAAATTCAACAGCAGATTTCTGACCAAATTTGAAGCAAAGAATGTCCTATGAAGTTTTCTGGATTAAGTCTACTTTAAGAGAAAATTAGATTTGTTCCTTCAAACGGTTTAGATCGTTACGCTATGATAAACGCATTTTAGGAAACGATTTTGTTACCATGTTGTCTTAGTCTTGTCACACTTGATTGACAGACATCAAATGAACAAAAAAAATCTTTATTTACCTACCTAGCAAATGTAAAAAAAAATAAAGTGTATTTTGCGATAGTTTCATTAAAAAAATCTCTTAATTTGTGCATTGAGGCGTTCAAAACTTAAAAAAAAATATTTCTTTTTTGCAGATTTTATCAAATCTCATTTAACATTTTTTGCTTCTCTTAGTCTCAGGAATACGCTGTTAGAATTTTTCCCTTTCCTCATGGGCACCTTGTATAATTATATTGACACTTTTTCACATTTCCTTCGTAAAGTTGCAGCACTTTTTTCACCTTTTTCATTTTTTTTTGTATTATGTTTATGACACCTATTAATAAAATATATGTATTATGCGCATATTAAAATTAATAAACCACTTAACAGAATTATAGTATATCATTTTTTATAGTTTCCTTGAATAAAAATTAAAAATATTACAAAATATTCAAAATTATTAAAAAATATAAATTGAATGACAAATGTCAAACAAGAAAACAAATTTTCTCCAAATAAAATCATTTTATACTATCTTTTGGAAAACCCGAAATCAAAATTAGCGGTCATAAAGCTTCCGGAAATAATAAAATCAATTAAAATCAAGCATCCGGCAAATATGGTTATGAAATGAAAATTACATATTTTTCAGTGAAATCTCATAATATACATTATCATCAATATCCCTGATCTACCTCGCTGTACAACCCAGGCTGCAAGTGTTGTAACCTCCGTGCCGCTGCCGGGGCCGCAGCCCGAGCGCCACGAATTCTCTGCGCTGTGGCGACATGACAGCTGCTTGTCATTAGTATTTACAAGAACGAAATTATTTTAGTGCATAGATTAAATGCTATTCTGTTTTCTGATATTCTTATTAAAAGAAGTGATATTGTGTTCCTAATAATATAAAACTGAAAAGTGTACCGACCGACTCTACAAACTCATCGGTGAGTATAAAAGGATTGTTCCGGGACAGAAGTGTTTTTTAATTTACTGTGTATTTCATATATTTACGTTTAGCTGTATATTTTTATAAGTGTTTAGTTTATAATTCTAATTTAATGTTACATAATGAGTTCCCCTTCCCATATACTGACTTGTCCTCATTGCCCCACATCAACTCGGAAGTTTACATCACACGGCCTTAAAATTCATATTGGTCGCCTACACAAGGACGCAGCTCACGCCGCTCGTCAGCGCCACCAGCCTTCGTCTGCACGCGCAACTTCCAGTAGTCAGCCCAGTCAACTCAGCCACGTCACTACACAGGTCACGCAATCATCAGGTATTACTCTTGACAGTCTCAGCGCCCTTAAAACATCCGTGCCGGTGCTCCGTCATGTACCAAAAGGGGCAAGAAACCTGGCAGCGGAAAAATTGTGTAACATTATTAATAAGTGCATTGAGACTAATGAAACTACCGATTGGTGCTCGCTACTAACCTTTGCATATTCGGCGCTTAGAGCACCTAATTTAGAGGGTCCTGGCAATCTCACTACTAAAGTGAAGCGTAATATACTTGCAATTGGTTCTTTACCGAGCTCTTCTGGAACCCTAGGAATCTTGGATACTTCCCGGCACATGCCGTCTGTACTGAGGACTATCGAGTCCAAAGTATTCGAGGGTGATGTACGAGGGGCCGCTCGCCTGTTGATGTCAGACGACTCGATAGCACCTCCGGGTACTGAAACCCTTGCTTCCTTGCAGTCGAAACACCCATCGCCCTCCCGCCCTCTAACCTTCCCTCGGGAGCCAAATAGATCCTGTCAAGCCTTAAATGTCAATTTAGATGATGTGGTTCAAGCCTTAGGGACATTTCACAACGGCTCCTCGTCGGGCTTAGACGGTATTAGACCAGCCCATTTGAAAGAGTTAACCGCGAGCTCTGCCGGTGACAATGGGCAACGATTGCTAGAGAGTATTGTTAAGCTTTGCAACTTTTTGCTGAGTGGGCAACTTAACCCGGAAGTTTCTCCATATTTATATGGTGCGTCATTATGCGCCTTAACTAAAAAAGAAGGAGGCATACGGCCAATTGCTATAGGATGTACCTTTCGCCGTTTAGTTGCCAAACTGGGTTGCCGTGCGGTTAGGGAACGGATGGCTGGTTACCTCCAGCCCCACCAACTAGGCTTTGGTACACAAAAAGGGTGCGAAGCTGCCATTCACGCCACACGTACTTTTGCAGTAGAGCCTAATAACACCGATTGCGTCATCATTAAATTAGACCTCAAAAATGCTTTTAATTCAGTTGAAAGAGATGTAATTTTGAGTGAAGTGGAAGAACAGATACCTATATTATATCCCTTCCTTTATCAAGTTTACCACTCTCCATCCAACCTATTTTATAATAATTCCCTGATAGTTTCTCAGGTGGGGGCGCAGCAGGGAGATCCACTGGGGCCGCTTATTTTTAGTCTTGCCATTCATAAGGCCATACAATCTTTAAGGTCACCTCTTAATGCTTGGTACCTTGACGACGGAACTTTGGGTGGCAAGCCAGACATTGTAAAGCAAGATTTGGCCCTACTTCTTCCTCGTCTTAAAGAGTTGGGACTGGAAGTAAATGCGTCGAAATGTGAATTGTTCTGCTGTGGACCCGCTTCCTCATCACTGTTAGCGTCTTTCACATCCATCCTCCCTGGCCTCAGAGAATTGTCACGCAGCACGTTTTACCTTTTGGGCTCTCCGATATTCACAGAGGCTATTCCAGAGGCTATGGAGACAAGGAGGCGGCTCATTTTGTTAGTCCAAGAGCGTCTTAATAATATCGGCGCCCATGGCGCCCTGGTCCTACTAAGAATGTGCTTTGCGGTCCCAAAAATAATGTATCTCTTAAGAACTACCCCCAACATGGTTATTTCCGGCTGAAGTATCTTCTTTTGACAATGCTTTAAAGGACACCGCAGAAATTATTCTGAATGTATCACTTTCTGATGATCACTGGAGTCAAGCTTCTTTGCCCATACGACATGGAGGCTTAGGTTTACGGCGAGCAGGGGACGTGGGACTACCTGCATTTCTCGCATCGGGACATGGCGTCGGTAGCCTGGTCTCTAAAATTTTACATTCTCACGATGGCACTGTAGCCATTCCCTTTTTGGCTGATGCAATGACCAAATGGACACAACGATACCCGGTTGCCGCCATACCTGAGGATCCGCAGGTTCAAAGAGCCTGGGATGACATTGGTGCCAAGAGAGAACTGGATCGTCTCATTGCCGCTGCCGCGGGTGTAGATTTAGCTAGACTCAAGGCGGTATCAAGACCAGAAGCCGGAGCGTGGTTGCAGGCTTTGCCCGCACCTCACCTAGGAACACTACTCGACAGTGACTCAATGCGTGTGGCCGTAGCTTTCCGCCTGGGCTGCGATGTTTGTATACCCCACCAATGCATCTGCGGGTCCATGGTGGAAGCGAATGGCCATCACGCACTGAGTTGCTGTCGCTGTTCAGGAAGATTTAGTCGGCATCACGCTCTAAATGATATCGTCCGGAGGGCCCTAATCTCCGCCAATATCCCGTGTGTCCTAGAGCCTCCAGGTCTCTGTCGCACCGATGGTAAACGCCCTGACGGACTAACTTTAGTACCGTGGCAGAGGGGACAATGTCTGCTTTGGGACGCCACGTGTGTGAGCACTTTTGCTGCGTCACATCTAAGCAGAACAGTGCGAACCGCTGGTGCCGCTGCCGAGCTTGCCGCGTTCAAAAAGCGACAAAAATATATGACATTGTGCAATAGTTACTTTTTTGTGCCTCTTTCATTTGAAACAACTGGATGCTGGGGTTCTGAAGCAATTTCGTTCATCCGAGAAGTTGGACGTCGTATATGGGAGAGGGGATCTGACGCCCGCGCGGTGGTGTACCTGGTGCAAAGGTTATCCATCGCCATTCAACGTGGTAACGCTGCTAGTGTGATGGGTACCTTCGCTCCAGGTACAACTCGTGGCGGACTTTTCGAATAATTTAAGTTAGATAGTTTTATTCACTATATTTAATTAGTTTTATATTATCGTTATATTTCATAGGTTTAAGTGTTTTATTTTTATAAATGCGTCAGATTTTGTATTATTTAGGTATTTTTTAATTAATTTAATGGTTTTTAGCGTAATTTATTATCTTGAATAAATGTTAGGTAAGGTATTAATATAAATTATTCTAAATATATCTTGTACCATAGAAAAAGCTAAACAGATCGCCACCGTCCGAATTGAGATTGACTGGGCCCAAGTCCACGTTTACGGCTGATGTCTAAATCACTCGGCTAACCGGTTTTAGAAGATACCGGTTAAATTTGACAATTTGCCTTTGACAATACTCTAGCAAGCAATACATGCAATGGGACTCTAATATAACAATAGAAATAGTGTAACTAATAATTATCACCAGTTCTTTCACTTGACCTTGGCTCGACAC
>JALPQI010029736.1:0-14526 GCA_025490895.1 Thaumatotibia leucotreta
GCGCCATGTCCTGCCCATCTTGGCACAAATGAACAATTGGTTTTGGGGGCATTTTTGTGCTGGTGTTAGACAATCACCCATCCATGTTGTATATGGTCGCAGGTAAAATATATTGATTAAAAAGTTTTTTAGTTATTTTTCCATAAATAGATAATAGTAACATTTATTCGACAAAATACACTAAATTAAAAATAATGACGCATATTTCTATGATTTAACTTTGACAGTTATAGATTAAGCCTTATTAATATGTGAGTGAAACTAACCGTTTTCCGACAATCTTAACGTCATTTTATATTATGTAAGGCTCATTATTAAACTGTGAAAAGTTTATTCTTAGAAATCGGAATTTTCTAATATTATAAAACTACACTTTAAATAAAAATATACAACCAAACTGAATCTCTCTAGCGATTCAGCGAGGGTAACGCCGCCAGTGTCATGGGCACCATGCCGCAGGCTGACCTTTTGGAAGGCATTTTCTTTTTATAGGTAAATTGTTTATTTATTAATTTTAGTATAATTTTAGTTTCTAATTAATTTAATCTTAATATTATAACATTTGTTTTTAATTAAACTAAACTAAACTAAATCTAAAAACGCCCCCCGCGGCATGGTACCAATGATGGTGCCAGCATAATTGGTAGCATCATACAATAATGATGCATTACCCCGCTAGATTGCGAGATAGATTTGTTAGTTGAAAAAAATTCAGCTCTTTTTTGCTATAGTTATTATTTAAAAACTGAACAATTTGCAACGGTATATGTATACACATAAATAAAATCTAAACTAACTCGGGTCTAGAAATTAAAAAGTCAGATTGATTTATATTTTATCAATAAAAAATGATTCATTAATTTCATCATTAATCTGTTTTACTTAATCTTTTATAAAACTAATCATTTAATTTATTCAAAATCTCTTGTAAAAAATGCATATCGCACTATTTATCTAATAACACGAATTAATATTTAAGGTAATTATAAGCCTAATTTTAAATGTATTTTTTATGTCATAGTGTAAATGTCATAATATGACATTGGAGCGCTCTACAGTACCGGTCAAAAGTTTAAGTTCACTCCATGATTTCGATACAAAATAGACTTTCGAGCAATATTCAAGACATCGGTAGAATAGTACATTACGACACGAGTGCGAAAAAAATGTAACTCGAAACGAGTGGCGATGTTTTAAAACACGACCGATAGGGAGTGTTTTATTGGATAATAATTCAAAGGCAAGTGAAGTTGTAATTTTTTGATCATCATTAGTTAGTAACGAAAGTAACGGTTAATTAAAAATAATAATAGCTGAATAATCAGTCACATATTAGTTGAAAATAATTAAAACTATGAAAACTGATAAACTCGCATATATCGCGTTAAAATTAGTTAACACTAGCGACCCGCCCCGGCTGCGCACGGGTACTATACCTACATAAAAACCTTCCTCTTGAATTACTCTACCTATTAAACAAAATCTCATCAAAATCCGTTGCGTAGTTTTAAAGATTTAAGCGTACAAAGGGACATAGGGACAGAAAAAGTGACTTTATTTTATACTGTATAAAATAAAGTCACCATATTATGATAGATATCACTATAATATATGATAAATCACTATATTATAGTGATGATACGCGAGTTTATCCATTTTCATAGTTTTATTTCATGTGTAATCCTCGCGGTAACCGAAGAAAATATTTTGAAAATAATTGTTAACTTAAATGCTGAGAAAATGATAGCTGAAAAAATCGATTTCCTATCAAAATTGTGGTACGAACTTACATTTTTGACAGATTTGTAGTTTCTCTATTCTTATAATATAACATATCACTTACATAATTTTTGATATCACAGATAAACAGAATTGTACTACACTATTTATTATTTTATTATTTCATACGAATGACGTGCGCGTGCGACTCGAACGGAAAAGCCGGTTACACTGGTTGGTTGTCACTGTTGTTAATTATACAGCATTACAGATATAAGGAAAACATGGCCGCGGTGACCCTGGCATTTAGCGGTCCTAGGTTCAATTCCCAATAAGTAACTTGAAGACATGGGTAAATTGCTAAAAAAGACGTTTTGTAATTATTACCGTGAGGATTACACATGAAATAAAACTATGAAAACGGATAAATTCGCGTAGGTATATTAATTCAATTTAATTTCTATGAGTATTTAAATGTATTTTTTAGTACAGATGGTGCGTTTTTAGGCTCTAGTGGGAGAAGTGTGTCATTTTACGTAAGGTCCAAAACTTCGGAGGGCCATCTGTACTAAAAAACGTCGTACGAGACACGTGCAAAAACGAAATTCGTAACTCATGTCGATTTAAAACAGGGAGTGTTTTAAATCGACATGAGTTACGAATTTCATGTTTTTCGCACTTGTGTCGTAATGTACTATTCTGTGGTTTAGTATGAAAAATGTGGGTAGTTTTGTACTTATCTTTCTTATTTTGATGGAGGTTATGGAGGTAGATCTATCATCATTAAAATGTATGCGTTATGTACGTCATGTAAAATGAGCCACTTCTCACACTAGAGCCTAAAAAAGGCACCATCTGTACAAAAAACTATTTATTTAGTACAGATGGTGTATTTTTTAGGCTTTAGTGCGAGAAATGTGTCATTTTACGTCAGGATTGAAACTTCGAAGGGCTATCTGTACTAAAAAACGTAGTACGAGACACGTGCAAAAACGATGAAATTCGTAACTCGTGTCGATTTAAAACACTCCCTATCGGTCGTGTTTTAAAACATCGCCAATCGGTTCGAATTTCATGTTTTTCGCACTTGTGTCGTAATGTACTATTTCAGTACTTTTTGAAGTCGCGAATCTCTGAAACTATTAAACTTACGGTAATACATGTTAGCTCAACTTGTTGGAAATTTATTAATCATTAAACGCTTTCTAGCCATTGATTTAGAATATATAAGTGGATCCCCAAACAGCTCAAAAAAATGGCCCCAAAAAATGGGCTACAGAAGTAAATATTGCGGTCCTTTTGCTCCGCTATTCAGTTCTGACAGTTGACATTTGGTCACCTTACGGTATAGCATAATTATTCCTTAAACATAAAAAGTTTCTACTAGTTTGCGGTGTTGTTCGCAAATTCGACACTTATTGCTCACTTCACAAAGTTTTTTATTCTTTGAGTTTATTTTATTATAGTTTATTGTAAGTGAGCGTTATTAGCTTCAACTGAAACATGATAGAAATGACTTTTAGTGCCACTTTTCTTGGTTCTTTTGTTTGGCTCTGTGCGTTCATTTATTATTTAATGTCATTGTTTCTGGCACGTAATGTCAAAAAACGTAAGGTTTTTTAATAATAATCAGAAACTGAAAAATGACCGTAAATTTTACAGTTTTTCACGTACTACGCAGCTAGCACAACTTTTATTTGCTTGCAAAATGTGGTTTTATAGTGCCCTACGGTGTCTAAACAACATATCAAAAATGCAGCGATACTACTTGCTTTGCGAGTTTAGGGTAAAATGATGTACCGTTTGACCTACTATAACTTAGATTGGCCCTTGCGACATCGTACCGAGGATGCTGGCGGCATTTCCTCGCTGTATCGCAATGCTGATGCATTATGCGGGGAAGTCTTCAATATTTAGCTCCAGAGGCAAGTTTCTCAAAAGCTTGTAACTCGTAATACAAGTGGAAGTCTCCTTTTAACGTTATTAATTAGATAAGAACTTCCGCTTGTGTTACAAGTTACAAGCTTTCGAGAAATAGCCCCCAGCTCTTCGATCATTTTTTTTATCAGCCTGGTTTAGTGTCCCACTGCTGGGCAAAGGCCTCCCCTCTTTTCCTCCATTCGGCCCGGTCGTCACATTTCTCCCGCCATTTCGGATAAAACGCGTCCAGTATGCTTAGCACATGATTAGTATTTCAGTATGTCGCCGCGACATAGATTGTCCATCTTTTACTAACTATATGAATAAAAGAGGGATGGATAGTCTATCTCGCGGCGACATATTGTCGCACAAATCCTGTGCTAGGCCTGCTTGTCGTCCCGCCACCTTCTTCTCGGTCTGCCAATGCCCCGGCCTCCACTTTCGATCATTAGTTAATGTAAATATAATAAGATATAAATAATAAAATTATACCTTACCTATTTATTACTCATTTAAAGATATAGGTAAAATAAAAGATAATAATCTTATTCCCTTATGAATGACCGGTATCATCTTTATCTTAAGTTCCGGATAGTATTAATCTGTAATTTCCGATAAATATTGCACTTTGTACATTGGACTTTGCCAATTTCGACTTTGAATAATGTTGCCACCAGGGATCGGATAACGGTTTTTTCTCCATACAAAATAACGGTTCGAATTCCGTTCTGTTTCGTTCTTCGGTATTTTTTTTGTTATGGAGTAATTCAAAAAGACGATGTTAATAATTACATAAAATGTTTAAAACTACATAAAAAGTGTAAAATATTTAGCTATTTCGAGGTTTTTCTAAAAAACCGGTATCGATCCCTGGTTGCCACACATCGCTACCGCATATCTTACAAGGTATTGGAATTAGGACCTAAAAACCTCACTTGTTCAAAACATAGCAGTTAATTTAAAACTTTGGGTATTTTAGCCAAAAAAAATTAAAAAAAAAGACAACCATGGCTTAAACAATAAATAAGCCTACCAAAACATATACAAGATTTATACCTAACCAACCCTAAAAATATTAAAGAAGTAAATAAATACTTTATGTCACCTGAAAACCACGAATATATCTTATAAACAAATGCTTATTATAGATTGTAACAGATTAGAGAAAGATTATCTCGCCTACTTACATTATATTAACATTAATATGTACCTACTGTTGTAATTGGTCCGAGCTTTGGCTGTAAATAAGCCATTAATTGCTTTAGCAGTTAAGTTACATGAAACTCTGCGTTAAATATCTTGTTTTTGGAACTTTAATAATAAAAAAATGGTCTATACTTACTTCAACTTAAAGCTTTATATCGGTCTTCCGCTCACCCTAATTGAACCAGGTATAGTATTAAATCATTTATTAAGAAATCGTTTCAGATTATTTTTAATTATAACTCTCCGGTACTTTATTTTCAATTTCAAACCAGCACTGTAGTGCGTCAGTAGAAAACCAAAAATGTGTAACCAAAATGTAGCTGTCTTCCCATAATATTTGACGTTTTGATACATACGAAAAACACGTGCTTATCATTTTACAGTTTTAAGTTGGTGATCAGACATCGGATTCCGTTAGACATCTTGACAGCTAGGGACTTCCTATATATCGATATTATTATCTTTCTTTTGATGTTGGTGATAAAACTAATAATGCAAGCTTTTAGGTTTGTTTACACTTTTTGTGTTTTCTACTGACGAACAGTGTAGCTGTAAACATTGTTGCGGTCAGGAATGTTTTGATTAAAAAAATAGTAGTTTTATCTTAGTAGCCACGTTACCTTCACATTGATTCATTCTTCATTTTTATCCACATTCTGGATGCTTGCAGAAAACGTGGCCACTCATGTCTAGCCCAGTGGTAACAACCAGGATTTTTTCCCCACCTGTTACCACTATAGTACTTGGTATTCTATATTTTTAACTCAGAGCAGTTCAATAAACGTAACATTTAAAACATTTATTTAAAAAAATACAAATAATACTTAAATTATAGTAACCCCTGTAATTGTTCAAAGGCACCCCGTTTTGACACAATAATTACAACTTTCTTTTCTTCTTTATTTTACTTTGCGCTCCCCAAACCATGCTTGTGAGAACCCACTGTGCTCTGTAAAATATGAACAGCATAACACCAATGACAGCATTAATGAGAATGAAACAGAATGTTGTTTCGTGAGCCAAGCCGAAGATGGGGTACAACCAGACGTTCTGGTCGAGGTAGGTGTAGTACATTCTGAAACAAAAAAGGTATTACGGGGTGAGTAGAAACAAAACTGACTTTTTTATAATTTTATTGTTATTCATCATTTCCTTGATGAACTGTGAATACCTATTGTAAACAAAACAATATTTTTTCGATATCATAGACGTAAAAAATACACCTATACCAATCGTCAGTGGAACCTAAAAAAATGAGAACAAACCTAAAAACTCGTTTAATTACGAACTCAAAATCTTAAACCTTGAACTGCCATCCGATATTTATTAAATTATTGATATTTGTTAGTATTAACGTAAAATATGTCTGCGAACGTATTTCACGACATCAGTAAAAGACGTCAAATGCAATGGAAATTCAGCCATATTTGTTTACATTTTTTTTTAGATTCTACTGACGTTTGGTATACATACACATTACAAAGCGCATGGATTTGCATATATGTGTATTGGAATTGTGTTTACAAGCTCAAAGGTATTTTATATGAAAAAAATGTTATTTGACTAATAGTAAATCTAATTGCAAGCTCTCGATAATTCTTCTTTACCAGTAACTCAAATGATAAAAAATACTTACATACTCAAATACGTAAGCATATACCCCGTCAGCATAGCTATATTAACCCTATGACTCTTCGGCACCTCCCTCGGCTGGAAGACCAGCTCCCACACCACCAGTGGGACGACAGCGGTGTGGAGGATGTGGTTGGCTGTGCTGCTGAGGAGTTTGTCTGCGAAGAGGGGGTAGATGAGGCTGCGGTCGTAGTGGTAGAGGGACCAGAAGAGAGTCGAAACGAGCTGGAAACAAAATTGACGCATTTTACAAAACCGGTCAAGTGCTGACTTGATTTAAGTGTAATTATAACCGTTAAAGTCACGTGCTTAGTCGCTACGTGCACGCACGCACGACGTAAATAAAATCCATTTGAAAACTTATCACGAGTACTAGGGATTCAGCTGTCCCCGTTGTTGTCTGAACTAACCCCTCAATAAGCTTCTACTCACCCCATGTGTATACACCATTGGGTAATACAAGAAAATATTGGTAGTTTACTCGCATGCTTATTTCGTATAAATACATAAGGACTTGCTAGTGAACTTGTTAGTTTTCATAAATAAGATTTTAATAAAAAATACAAACATCCGCTTGTCAGGCACACCAACTGACGCAATATATTTTTTAAGTGATTTTATAACTTGAGCACTTAGTGCTCTTCTACTTTTATTTATTTTATAATTATTCTGAACGCGTAAATAATTAACCTTAGGTACTTTCGCAGAAGTTCGAAATCATTGAATTTTATAACGCAACCTATTTAGATTTTCAAGCATTTCATTCATAATTCATTGTATATATATTTAATGCATTGTATAGGTTACATTATTGTAATTGCCTTGGAGTATATTGTATGTAATTATATATTTGCATGATCTTTATTTATTTTAATATGTACACATTTCTCTTCTACCTATTATCTATTTGTTTTCTCTCATATCATATTTTATAAGGTATTATTTTTCGTTTTGTATTCATACAAACAAAAAAAGTAATAAAATACGACGTTAACGACTAACAGCTATCAAAGCCTCGCTATACGAAGGGTTTTCCTGAAAACCAGCGTTGCAGTAGATAACTAGTTTTCTACTGCAACTTTATGCTGAGGCAAGTTCTTTTTTGGCATAATACTTACTGCTTTTATTTATTAATTTCTTCATTACCTTTTGTTACTCGATTATGTTAGTACTTATAAGCGTAGTTTTAAGATTAATTTTAAATTAGTTTTTTCTCCTTGTCATGCCCTGTTATGTTATTTTGCATTATTTTATTTTTATCTCTAGATTGTAGACAAACATTTGCTTGTAATTCCAGTTTATTATTTTATTTTTAATTGTTGTTTTTGAAACTCTGTAACTTGTTGCCAAATAAAATCTGTCTATGTCTAATTCCCGTAAATGGAATGTTTAAAAAAACTTACAAAAACGGTAGGCCAAAGTATAGCAGCGAATAGCCGCTTTTTTGTGCTCTTCATTAGTCTCAGCCATTGAGGTTCTTCCTTGTTCCCGTACCTCAGCGTTAAGTAGTCAGAAGCCAGGCCGAGCGACGCGAGGAAGATTTGAAGGAACTGAAACATATAGATCGAAATTTGAATGGGGTGAATCAACACACGGGGTAAGATTGACTTGCAATTTTTTTTTACGTGAAAAATTTTTCAGAACAAATCTCTTGACTAATGTCAATGAAAATGAATTAATATATTTATATGGTAAAAAAAAGAACGTTAAAAAAACACGTTGTATTCGTAGATAGGGAATTAATCTAGTATTAAAGGTTGTAGTTGAATATGAAAGTATACTTATGTGTAAATAATTATTCGTGTTCTGACCTGTTTTGTGTTTTTTTGTCAAGACACGATTATGTTTTTATTTTGTATCTTGGAAGATAAACACCGATTACAAGAAACAGAATATAACAAATAACGAATTGAATGTGTATTCAAGACTAAAAAGTACCTGACGCGTAAGTGCACACATTTTGGTACGAGACATCTATCTGCATCTAGATCTACATTCAGAGTCATCCCTAGTCATCATTTCGTTGAAAATACAGGCCAAGAAAAAACTGGGAAATTAATCACATTACACCATTGTGAACATAGGTAAGAAAGGGGCTGATGTAAGCATCTGTTAAATACGAATATGGTGCTATTGCAAACTTGGGGCTACTGTAAACAAATGTTACACATTACTAACCATAGTCCAAACCATGAAAATGTCATCATCTGTAAAATATAAATATGGGGCTACTGCAAACATGGGGCTACTATAAACATTACTAACCATAGTCCAGACCGTGAAGAATCTCTTATACAGCGCGCTAAAGGTCCGTATATTAGGGTCTTCCATGACCGGACCCTGGAGGAGGCTGTTCATCACGAGAAGGTTGCCCCCGTGCATCATCAGCGTCACCATGTAGCCCAGAATTCGCATGTGGATGGCGGCCATTTTGCTGAAATGTATTCAATAAATTTGGTTAAAACCGCACCCTTCCATCATAACATAAGGCACTGGTCTCACCGCGAGCTACTAAGCTATGAACTATGGGCTATAAACACGAACAAAAGATACGCACTCCCGTGTAAAAAAAGAGACACGGCGAACGGCAATACTCGCTCGGCGGTGATAGCTAATAGCCGGGCGAGTATCGCCGTGTCTCTTTTATTTACACGGGAGTGCGTATCTTTTGTTCGTGTTTACGTATAGCCGATAGTTCATAGCTTAGTAGCTCGCGGTGAGACCAGTGCCTAATACAGTATCACGAAGATGATCAAATACATAAAAAAAATATACCGAACACTTAAAAAGTTATTACATTTTAGCGGCTTAATTAATATTGCCCCATAAAATTATCATACAAAGCATAGTTACTGTGTCATGTGAAAAATATTAAAATGAGGAAGTTTATTACCTTTAATACCTACTGGTATTATAATGACTAGCTGAATAACAATAACAGTCAAATTCAGTAAAAAATATACATTTAAATATCTAAATACGCAACTCTTTTCTATTTAAAGTCAAAGTCAAAAGATTATGTTCCCCTCACTAGCTCGTAAAGCGCTCGTTTATCCTTTAATACGAGCGGGTAAAAACGCTTTTTATCAATTTGTGGGTAAAATTTGACTTTGCTCTAATTCCTATGGAACTACTGCCCAGTATAAGTGGATCTGTATGACCGTAGTAAACATGCGCAATCGGGGCTCACAAACATGTTCTTTATTCTTTATTCAACAACCATGTAAAAAACAGCTTGCGCCAAGACATTACACGTGGAATTATCTGTAAGCTAATATAATTCTAATAGTAATAACATTTTATGTCAAAATAATGAAAAGGAAAAATTATAGGGTTACAGTAGCAGGTATTAAGGTAATGGTTAATTTTTCGTCTAAGTTGTGTCCATCTATCAGAGAAAATGTCGGCATTTTGAATCGTAGCTAAAAAGTTATTAATTAGTTCTATAGCTCTGTGGGTGGGTGCATTGGAAGTTTGATGGGTGCGGATGTGATATGGAATAGTGAGGAGGTCTCTAGGGCGGCGCACTCGGCGCCCCACTGCAGCTGTATAGTTGTTAGGGATGAGGGTGGCTATATTAACACACGGTAACACACTGTATAAAGTAACTTTTAACATGGTTTACTGTTCATTAGCATGGAAGAGTCAATGAGGACCGATTTTAGAGTTCATTTGTGACTCTTCTCCATTAATTCTGTTATTATTGTTTTTATTACGTCACGACACAAGTCAAGGTCACAGCACCGTAGTTTTTAGGACATTAGCATTTAAAGTACACCTAAGTTGTTAAAAATAAAACAAACAACATCTACATATTGAATGACTTGTTACAACAATGAATTAATTAGGTACAATCTATAATTACTAACAAACGATTGCAGAATGGCATCTTGGTGAGGCCTGTTGATATTGTTGTCATTATGACAAAGTACAAAATAGAACATTACGACACAAGTGCGAAAAACATGAAATTTAATGAGTGGCGATGTTTTTGCACGTGTCTCGTACGACGTTTTTTAGTGCAGATGGCCCTCCGAAGTTTTGGACCTGACGTAAAATGACACACTTCTCGCACTAGAGCCTAAAAAACGCATCATCTGTACTAAAAACTTATATTAAAACATAATTGGGTCAAAATAACGTGACGCAGTGGTGATTTTTGTATGAGATAATGTTTTGTTTTCAATTTCTGAAAGGATTAAAATCTAGCGTGAAAAAGAAAAACAAGTGCACTGTTTTTTTATATACTGAGTCGAAACAGCAACTAAAAGTGTGACAGAATGGTATGAAACAAGACAACGAAAAGAATATTGACCAAAATTAATAAATTATAATAATTTTATTTATACTTTTCCTAATCAAAATACTATATGGAATGTCGTAATGTGGAATTTAAATGTATCACCACTTTAACCACTTGAACGTCCGATGATAGCATATTATCCAAACAAAAAAGGCAGTAGACTGTTCGTGGATACTATACTATCCCATGAAGTCGAAGGAGACACAGTTGATTATAGCGGCATGTAGCGAAATATAGAGGCATTATTTCCTAATTCCCTCGTTGCAACAACGTAGCCTAATAAACTAGTTTGCGCTAAAAAATATGGATGGCAGTGTACGCTCGTTACTCAGTCGATAAAAAATTATAATTATAAGTTTTGTGTCAAACTGCCGTGCAATTGTGAGTGTTTGCTAAGGACTTCTAGTTATGTCTTAAGTATTTCACGTTAATTTACATATTTTTGGGGTTATTATACATAAAAATGATCAGGAACGTGTGCTCTATACGATAATATATCATCTTAAGTTTTTGACAGTGTGATACCTGTCAAGTGAGTTTAAAATATGAAGGTTATTTTTGAGCTGGGGTAGTAAAGGTTTATAGCCGTATTATTAGTAATATAACACCATGTTTAGTGAAATATATAATAAATATTGACGAGTGGTTTATAAGGAAGAGATTAATATACTTAAACATAAGAAATATATCAAACTACGTCAGGATTCATCAAAATATTTACGGTGTTTTTGTATTTTGGTGTATTTGTTGGAAGGAGGAGGTAATCTAATTAATTTATTTTGATACTTTGTTGAAAATTATATGTGTTATTTGTGGTATCATTATAAAGGTGAAATAGTATATTTTTTTAATATGCAATAAAAATAAGGGGTCATCGCTCAAAATTTCCTGTAATTAGTCGTCAAAGAAAAATCTTTCTTATTTTTTTACCGATGTCTTAAGTTTAACCTTGATTATAGTCAAGAATCATTAGGTATTTTACAATGACTATCATTGTATTTTAATAATTGTACTTTAATTTATACTCCTGATTTTTTTTATTATTATACCTTAAGTAGTTTAATAAATATAAACGTTTTTGTAAAATCTTGTGACTGCGCAGCGCGGGGCGTACGTCGCTAAGAAAACCCGGACAGTTGACCGGAATATGGTCGCGCGGGGTGGACGTTCAAGTGGTTATGGTGCATTTAGACCAAACGAGCATTTATTCTATCCCCCACTCTACAAAATCAACGAATTTCCTCAAGTGTTTTGTGTAACGAACGAATTTCGTAGTGGGGGATAGAATGAGCGAATGCTCGTTTGGTCTAAATGCGCCTTTACTGCATGTCTTTTACATGACTTCCAAACTAAAAAAAATGGCATTTGCATTGTTTATTTCTAAAGCAAAACATGGTTAAGTCAATGTCAAACAGAATCATGAAAAACTGACACCTGGGGGGTTACCATGACGTAACTTAATAATAAATTCAGTACGAGGTCAATGACCTCAAGCACATTTGTAGTAACAAGAGTGTCTAATTATTACGAAGATAGAACACATAAAAAACGTATACCGTTTTTACTAAACACCTTGATGCTTAGCCAAGTTGCCAATCGCTAGCGCTTGCTAGCGCATCGTGGTTTTCCCTCTCTGTCACTCCTTCATAATAGTGCGACAAAGAGAGAAAACTACGATGCGCTAGCAAGCGCTAGCGATTGGCAACTTGGCTAAGCACCCTTGCCTGAGAGCATTGTCGCTGTTTTTAAAAAAATTAAAATAAGCTTAAAAAATATCTTTTGGTCATTTTATAGACAATTTTACCTAGTTTTCATTAATTGCATATTATAACCATGTACCTACGTTTACGACTACGAGTTTCGTAAACGCTGTGTCAAATGTACTGTATTAATTATAGCGTGACTTGACTCCACAGTCAAACTTATTAATAGTTTTGTGGAGCCTCTTTCAACTGCACAATTTTGTAAATTTATGTCTAATAAATAAATAAATAATATAATAATTCAGTTTAGATCGAGAGAAAGGGACAAGGCTATAAGAGTCGTATATCTCTGTCCCCGAACATAAACTGAATCGCATTAGTACGTCATCGTCAGTTAGCTGCCTTTCGTCTATGATTGACGATTAAGGGTTATTCCCACCTGTTACCACCAACTTGACACCAGTGGTAACAACTGGGAATTTTTTTCCCACCTGTTACCACTGGGAACAACTGGGAATTAAAATTCCCAACTGTTACCACTAAACTAATTGCTGGTAACTACTGGGAATTCTTTTTCCCAGTAGTTACCACTAAGTTAATATTTAGTAGTCCTATTGCAATAGGATACCTAGTAGCCATAAATTTTGTTATACAATGGTAACAATTTCCAGAGACTATAATTATTATAAAATGTTATACTACAAATAAAGACGAATTACACTGATTTTTTATTCAAAACAAGAATATTTCAATATTTCATTTTTCGTGTAAGTACCTAAAACCTTGTAGAAGTTATAATAATCTTAAAAAAGGATTGTGATTCGTAATCACTAATCAGTTAAAACAACACGATGAAAAATTAAAGTTATCCCTTCTACGAGCCGGTCACCCGTCATCCCTTTTTACCTGCCCCTGTGATAATCAAGTCAGTAGTTCTTAATATTTTTGGTTCAGATTCAGAGTAGGTAATACTGACAACATATTTAAAAAAAAAGTTTAGAAAATATTTTCAAAATGTATTCATTTTTAGTAAAATTCGATGGTTAATAAGATATTTTATAATTAAAGTAATATTCATAAAATTAGCTCCTTATTAATAACTCGCAAAGTATTTTGTGTATATTCTATTAAAAACAAGCACATTACTAGTAAAGTACTTGGTGGTAACAACTGGGATTTATTTTTCCCAGTAGTTACCACTAAAGTGATTGGTGGTAACTACTGGGAATTCTTTTTCCCAGTAGTTACCACCAAGTACTCTGGTGGTAACAGGTGGGAAAAAAATTCCCAGTTGTTACCACTGGTGTCAAGTTGGTGGTAACAGGTGGGAATAACCCACGATTAAGCGTTAGCGATTGGCAACTTGGCTATGCACCCTGATCCTGTAGATAAATTAGTAAATTTCCGAGAGTGCGAAAAAAAATACTTCTGTACAACTTGTATACAGGTGTAAACTTATTTGGGCGTTTTAAAAAATCCCGAAAACCTCATATTTCGAGATCTGGACGTGCCTGGGTGCTTAGACAAGTTGTCAATCGCTAATGTTCAATCGTCAATGGTAAACGAAAGGCAGCTAAAATGTCTTTGTCGCACTAATATGAAACAGTGACAGAGAGGGAAATCTACGATACGCTACTAAGCGTTAGCGATTGGCAACTTGGCTAATAAGCATCCTGGACTCATTAGAATCAGAATCGAGCTGATTTGATCTAGATAAAAATAGTTAGGTAGTTGGAAATTTTTCGTACATAATTAGATTTTCCGTTACGTGACGCTCGTAGTAAGTTCATACAAAAAACGTGACGTAATGGAATTTTTGTGGGACATTTTTTTATTATCTAGATCGAATCAGCTCGTGATCGTCATGAGCCCAGGCACTTCCAGATCTAGAAGAATCAGGTTTTCGGGATTTTTTTGAAACTCGCCTATTTATATGTGGAATGCGAAACTGGGTCCTGTAACACAGGTCTTCCTACTTCCTAGCCCAGGACACAGGGTGGTATTATTGAAATGTTACTTTTAGTACAATTAAACATTTTGATA
>JALPQI010029737.1:0-16448 GCA_025490895.1 Thaumatotibia leucotreta
TCTTTTTTCGAACTGTCAAACGATCACTACTATGGAATTTTATATGAAATACTCAAAAGTAACGTCACGTTTGAGTACTGACAAATGACCTACTTTTGTATTTTTTCAATTTGTTAAATAGAAGTTCTCTACAAAAATTACTGCAATCTACATCTTAGTAATAATTTCTTCGTGTATTATGTCGTGCATAATGTTAAATAATTTATTTTAACTACAGTCATCATCCCAATTACACGGTTAAACTCACGTGTATTTAGTGCCTACGGGCGACATGTTTTAGAGAGCCTAGGATCTCATTACCAAGTACTGAGCCCGCGTTCACGCCAAGCGAACTGTTACAGCCTGGCCACGACATTGGTCTAACGCCGCGGCCACGACATCGGTCTAAGGCGATCGGCTTAGCGGAAACCGTATGGTGCTTCCTCTCGTACCGATATCGAATCCCGCTCCAACTCATGGATTCACTCGCCACTGGTCGCCTTAGACCAATGTCGTGGCCGGGCCGTAAGGCGACCAGTAGCGAGCGAATCCATGAGTTGGAGCGGAATGCCGATATGGCTACGAGAGGGAGCACCATACGTTTTAGCCGCTCGTCTTAGACCGATGTTGTGGCTGCGGCGTTATTGTCTCACGAAAGTTTCAATCCAAATATAGCCTCGAAAGTTGTACTCTTTTTCATTAGGGAAACAGAATTATACAATAAGAATAATCAATCTAGCACCTACTACACTATCTTCACTAAGGTAAGGTAGGGAAAGAATAAACACACGCGTTACTATGGGGTAAAAGTAACAATGCATCCTCATCATGTCAGCCTCTGTAGCCTAGTTGGTAGTGACCCTGCCTACGAAGCTGGAGGTTCCGGGTTCGAATCCCAGCGAGGGCATTCTTTGTGTAATTATTTATCACAAACGTATGTTCCTTGGTCGTGGCAGTCTATGCATGTATTTAAGCATTTATATGTATCTATCTATTATATATATCGTCGCCTGGTACCCACAACACAAGCCTTAATTGAGCTTACCGTGGGACTAGGTCGATTTGTGTAAGTAAGATGTATGTCCCAAGAAAATGCATCTTACTAGATTTTTCCTTTACATACGCTCAGATAGTTCGACGCGGTGAATATTTTACAAATAAGTACTTGTATATCTATTTGATTTCTAGAAAGCCGTTAACTTGTATGTGTGGTCGTATCAAGTCTGTCAAACTATTTAAGGAACCCGTAAATGGTGATAAAAGTAAAATAAATAAAAAATGGCAATTCAAAAAGTCAATAAAGTAGTTATTGAGAACTAGCCCGTCTATCCAGTTTTTAATACCATCTTTATTTTTCTTCAATTGCGATACTATTTAAATATTTAATTTAAACTCTAGAAATCCAATTTTTAGTTATTGAAATTTATACTCTGGCCTTTTGAAGAAAAAGTATTGAGACAATATCTAAAGTTTGTAAAATAAAAGATCTTTCAGTTGATTCAGTTAGGTCAACAGTTTGATGAATTTGAAACTTTTCATTGAGTTTGGTTAGATTTATTAAATTTAAATAAATTTTAAGCCTACTGACCGAATTAGGTGATTTTACTAAGTTGGAATAATTTAGTTCATTTTATGATGAAAAGAAGGGCGAAAATCACTTTTAAATTTTGTAGTGTTTTTATATTCCTAAATGAACTGTAAAATAAAATAAAATTGTAGTAATAAGATATACTTTTTTAAATTAAATCATCGCATAGGTAACTCCATCCATAGTAGTAGTAGAAAGCCAAAATTATTGAACTTGCCGTATGGCTAGAATTACAACTGTAAGTTCTTACGTAAGTTGAAGGAACGGAGCAATAGTAAGGAATGAGGTAGTGATTTTCACCTCTCGTTTCTTAGTATAGCTCCGTCCCTACAACTTACGTAAGAACTTACAAGTGTAATCCTAGCTTGAGGATTAAATCAATTAGAGTAACAATACTGTCCCACGACATTTATTTATTTATTACAAAACATTTATTAGCATTGGCATCCTTCCAGCAGAAACATAAACTCAAACCGATTTAAACTCAACCATAAATTGAGAAATAATACAGATGTACTGAATAATCGTTTATCATGGCATTTTCACGGAAATATTCGAATTTATAATGCTGTCACTGAAACTTGGGTAATGGATAGGCCATTGCACTGAAGCCAATTCCTATTTACATCACATCACACATCATCAGCCTATCTCAGTCCACTGCTGGACGTAGGCCTCTCCTACTAACTATGCGTATAAACGCATTAGAAGGTAAATGTCCATAATAACCACGCTGGGCGATCGCAGTAATGTGTCCACTATGATGACGCTGCTGCCCATCATCAATCAAATCAAAGAATGGTTAGTGACACTAATTCAACCCCTTAGTCGACTCTTACGACTCCCGCGGGAAGAGTTGGGGTGGTGACAAATGTATTCTTACTGCCGTCACCACACGGCTCCGTCCGGCTCCTATCTACGTATCATTGGCCAAATAAATGGTCTACCACTCTACATCTCTCTATATTCAGTTGTCTGCAGGGGAAAACATAAGTCGTAAACAGTAATACATTTTTCTAACTCTATAAATAACTAACAAAGTCAAAGTCAAACTATTCTTTATTCAAGTAAGCTTATTAATAAGCATTTTCGAATCGTCTGAACAATTGAATACCCAAAAGTTACTTAGAAATAATCATGTTTTTTTTAATTTTTGTTGCTTTTTCAAATTCTTAAGGTATTTTTAAGAAATAATAACGGCTATTTAGGCTATTTAAAACGTTAAATGAAATAAACATAATTAAATTTTACACGAGATGACAAAATTAGCGTAATCAATTACTTCATTATCCATTATTTATATGTATTAGTATTTAAATTATTCCATTCACTTGTCTTAAAAATCTCATTTTTAGTTTAGTTTAGTTTTTTGTTAGTTGTTTATAGAATTAGTAAAACGTATTACTGTTCACGACTTACGTTTCACCCTGTATATTTTTAACTGGCTTTAGGTACCTGTATCAAAATGTGGATGGAAAGGAAAACCCTATTACTACACTCAAGGGCTAAACTCTCTGGATGCTTAGCCAAGTTGCCAATCGCTAACGCTTAGTAGCGTATCGTATTTTTCCCTCTCTGTCACTCTTTCATATTAGTGCGACAAAGATAGTTAGCTATCGTTTCCGATTGACGATTAAGCGTTAGCGATTGGCAACTTATCTAAGCACCATGATCTGGTCATGTGATAATCTGAAGTCAGAATAAAGAGAAGTGTGCACACGCATCTGGTGTGACACGGCCTTTAAAATACAGACTAGAGTACTAGAGCAAAATAAACACTACATTTTCGCTGCTATAATTACTCAACCTCGTATTAGCAACAATTCATGGACAAAACATCCGTATTCAGAGTGAAAGAAAGTTGATATTTCCATGAACTCAAAGCGACGATTTTCATTCAGGCACTGGTTTCACCGCGAGCCACTAAGCTATGAACTATGGGCAATAAACACGAAGAGCGACTCCCATGTAAAAAAAGAGACACGGTGATAGTCGCCCGGCGGTGATAGCTGTGGCCTATTTCACCATAATTACAAGTGTGACAATTGTAAAATATCACTGTTACTGACCTCACAGGCCTCCGTAGGCTACGGATACCCGATACCGCTTACTATCGGACGGTCCATGTGCTTGTTTGCCACCAACATAAAATAATTACTAATAACGTTAATATAAGTGTCAATTGTCGCAAGGTTTAGTACAATTCTCATTCAATCTTGACATGAGGTTCGGCATATGTCGGAATTTCGCTACAATTGTCGTGTTTTTTGTGACAATTCTAATTTTGCCTCGCAAAAAGTAGTTATTTTCTGCTGATTTATTAAAGTCCCTGCACTACATTTTATGTTGATGGCAAACAAACGCACGGCCCTTCCGATGGTAAACGGTAACTGTAGCCTATAGACGGCCCAGATTGAAGAAACAGTAAGTTTGCAATTGTAGCACTTGTCAATGTGGTGAAATTGGGGCCTGGGTGAGTATCACCGTGTCTCTTTCATTTAAATGGGAGTGCGTATCTTTTGTTCGTATTTATAGCCGATAGTTCATAGCTTAGTAGCTCGCGGTGAGACCAGTGCCTTAGATACATACCTATACAGAGTGGCGCCAAAAATATCACGCGTTGACAGCTGATTTCATCTTTGCTTTAGTTTACGAACTAACCGGCGTCCTACTTACTGTCTCGATGACTGTTAAACGTATACTCAAGAATTTGTCATTTGGAATTAGACGAAGGTAAATAAAGGGCTGACAGTTGAAGTGATTACTAGTCATAACTTCATAAGGAGACAAACAATTGACATTCGCACCTTTAGAATTGTAGTGACCTAATTTGGAATTTTGAGCTTTTTGTTTAGTACCTGTGCTGCTGTATGCTATCTGTATTACTAAAATTTCAAAATTTGGATTATTATATTTGTAAAGGTGTGATTTACTAAATCAACGATTCCTCACGAGCCTTGTATACCCTGACCCTAAGAAGGATGTGTGACCCTAAGGGTCACACATCCTTCTTTATAGTATGAGATCTATATCGTGTATTTAGTACCCATGAAAACAAAAAATATTTTTATTGGTTACCTGATTTCACAAGTTTTTCTTTAAGAGAATAATATACTCATTGATAACCAATACATGTCGATGTTTAATTTAGTAAATCCCTCGATTGTGTTAGAAAAATATCTAGGTACCTATAATTACGGCCTATTGTGTTTTCTCCTCTACGGCGAGTGTTAGTTATGACTACCTTGGGACTGCGGTACAGGATTACGGTAGGTACTATTTGTTACCTGTACCTAATATCGATACCCATGTGTAAAACCACAATAGGTACATAATGTACCTAGATATACTAACCTACCATCAAAGTTAGTTTCAATGTACAGTCAAAGACAAAATAAGGTGGACACAACATACACATACATATTTATGAGCGGATTCTTTCGATACTTATTTTTGCACTTGACTGTAAACATGTACTTTCCTACGTGACAGTTTGCTCTAAAAACAAGCCGGAATTTTCATCTTTACACACTAGGCGAAGATAAGGTATTCTAGGCGATGACACGAGACTTGACGGTACTAGAGGAGACAAGATAACAAGATTTAGATAGTTAGCGGTGCAGAAAAAGGACGATACTAAATAAAAAATGAATACAAACAATAAAAACGACAATTCAATTTAGTTGTCAATATTTTGCTGACAATGAGTAACTTTGGTTTTCGCGATCCTCAAAAGTTATCGCAGATCGCTACAAGTGGCTTCCAAAGTACCTACAGCTTTAGGTACTTAATTAAAAATATCATATACAGTTCAGAGTGAAACCGACAGACGAAACTATTAGGGTCTCGTTTTTACTATAGTGCTCACGGAACCGTACAAGCTGCAAATTGTTTTTATTAGGCTCCGTAATATCATCAACACACAAATCTCTGATGAAATGTAACGATCGAGAAAGTAGGTCGCAGGTCGCTGTAGGTAACCGTTCAAAATTCATAATTGACGTTTTCAACTTTCCGGGAAATTTCGATTCGAACAAGCAAATCGAGTTTGTATCAAGTGAGGATTTTGGAATCAACTCCAAAAGTTTTGTCATGAGGGTAAGTATTACGTGTATTTAGCAAAAGGTGTGTTATTATGTATAAAGGCAATACGGGAAATATGACGTTTTGATATTATGGAAGTATTTTATGAAAATAAATAAGTTACTAAGTTTGAAAGTATTGTATTTCTTTTTCAGTATGGATGCAATTCATAATTTATTACAAAATAAATGTTGTCTCTCATGGATCTCAATTTTGGAACCAAATTAAATATTATAAATAACAAATAAATCAAGTTAAACAGCTCATTACATTATTATTATGCAGGGTGTTTCACTAGTCACAAATAACCTCGCACACACCTTATACAGAATGAAATTTAATTGGTAATACAAAATAATATTTTCTGGATCTATTCGTGATTACGATCAACTTTTACTATGGGGCTTATATCGAATTTGGCACAAAAAATGTGTAAATTCTGTTATCGAGTTCATTAATATGTGTCTATAGAAATTCGTAAGGAATCAGTTTGTATATACATATGAATAAATTATAGCAAAAGTTGGTTTCATAATTTGTATGAAGATGAAGATTTTGAAGTGATGTCTTCAACGTTGGCTATAGTCATGAGTAGATTCAGAAAATATTATTTTGGAGAAGGCTATGCGACGAAACCTGGTTTAATCTGTTAGAGAGCAAGAGGTATCGCAGAAAGCAAACAGACACTGTAACCTCAGGTGGTATGAGTTTTCTCTGCCAAAAATGTGGCAGGTCGTGCCGTTCGCGAATTGGCCTCCACAGTCACCAAACCCGTTGTCGAAACAGCAATGTGTAAATCGTCTGCAATAGACGCAAAGGCCTGTGATGATTTTGTATCACTTTGATTTCAACTAGTCTTTATAAGTCATACTGGAAGACGTGAAAGTCAATTAGTTACAATTATGATTAAAATAAAATTATAGCTACTACCGCTCTTGGCTCTATCAAATACAAAAAATCATAGAATTCTATATCCTGTAACATACAAAATTACTATCCATTGATGTTACTCTTCTAAAAGCCCATCCAATTATCCATAGAAATAATTATACGGGATGCAAACTAAACATAATATTATAATATATTATATTATAATAGTAGCACACAATAACATTCTTCCCGTTTTATGTATTTATGCCGAAATGGTTTGCCATTTGTATCTAATACACGAAGTTATGTACGCACATGCTTTGATTTTTGCGATACACAGATATTCCTATGTAAAATAAGAGTGATGACCTGTGCATAGCTAAAGTTACATGAAGCACGTCAGCGGGTAAAGAAATAAATCTTTTTACCTCCTATAAAGGTTAATACTGTGTTTATTTATTTAGGGCTTTATTTGTCTGGAAGACTACGAGCTTTCACAAATGAATTATATTTTCCGTGTACGCAATCTCGTCATATTATTGTGATATGTAATATAATTCAACTCTGGCATAATTTAATTTATTTCACTATACCCGTGTGTGTAAATCAGTAATGTCACTCGTAATTTAAAGAATAAGAACGGTTATTTACATTTTATCTAAAAATATATGACATTTCGCACGGAGACATTTTTCCTAGCAAATTCTCGGAGACGATATATGTGGGCCTTTCATCACATTTTATGCCACCTCATAAAACATATTTCTCATCTCATTACTAAAGAGAATATTACCTACGTTTAAGCCTCGTTTATTTAATTAATAATGTTTTAATATGCCAACACAGTGTTATATTATTTTGGTGTTTTTTTTAGGTAATTTTTAGGGAGTTTTATTTCAGTGAAATATAATTAATTTCTCTAAGAAATTAGCGTCTTAATTCTTACTGCTAATTAGTTATTAAAAAAATAAGTTTACGAAAAATGACTGTAGGTAGGTATCTCACAAGCGAAAATGTAACGTATTTTTTGTGCTAGAGGTGTTGAGAGGTGTAGAGGTGTACCTGTGCATAGCTAAAGTTACATGAAGCACGTCAGCGGGTAAAGAAATAAATCTTTTTACCTCCTATAAAGGTTAATACTGTGTTTATTTATTTAGGGCTTTATTTGTCTGGAAGACTACGAGCTTTCACAAATGAATTATATTTTCCGTGTACGCAATCTCGTCATATTATTGTGATATGTAATATAATTCACCTCTGGCATAATTTAATTTATTTCACTATACCCGTGTGTGTAAATCAGTAATGTCACTCGTAATTTAAAGAATAAGAACGGTTATTTACATTTTATCTAAAAATATATGACATTTCGCACGGAGACATTTTTCCTAACAAATTCTCGGAGACGATATATGTGGGCCTTTCATCACATTTTATGCCACCTCATAAAACATATTTCTCATCTCATTACTAAAGAGAGTATTACCTACGTTTAAGCCTCGTTTATTTAATTAATAATGTTTTAATATGCCAACACAGTGTTATATTATTTTGGTGTTTTTTTTAGGTAATTTTTAGGGAGTTTTATTTCAGTGAAATATAATTAATTTCTCTAAGAAATTAGCGTCTTAATTCTTACTGCTAATTAGTTATTAAAAAAATAAGTTTACGAAAAATGACTGTAGGTAGGTATCTCACAAGCGAAAATGTAACGTATTTTTTGTGCTAGAGGTGTTGATAACCAGAGATCGTACGATTTCCAGCATTTTTGGTGCAGTGTAGTTCAATTAAGGGATATGGTGTAAGTTATTTATTAAGTTATTTATAAGGAGATAGTGAGTTAAGGTTCGTTACTGTCTTACAATGTGTTATTATTCGATTCAACTTAAACTGACACTTGGATTCCTTTAACTAAACTTCTAAGGTTTTTGGTGAAATGTAGTTGAGTTATAGGAATACAGGGGTCAATTTTTAGCTGTAACATGTCATAACACGTTGTAATACAAAGATGAACCTTAACTCGCTATCTCCTTTCGAATAACTTACTTCACATCCCTTAATTGAACTACACTGCACCAAAAATGCTGGAAATCGTACGATCTTTGGTTATCAGCACTTCTAGCACAAAAATTATGTTACATTTACGCTTGTGAGATAAACTACCTGCCACTGTCTTAGTTCCATTTACCCAATCTCGGTTTCGGCCTTTAACATGAGATTAAACGAATAGTATTATGCAAAATATGGACATTGCCAAAGTTTGGTATGACAATAATCATCTGCCTTTCTTTGTCCACTGCTGGGCGTAGGCCTCGCCAATTATCTAGGCACGTGGGCAACCGGGTTGGCGATTGCAGTAATGTGTCCAGTAAGGCTGGTGCCCATCACCAATCTTCTATAAACTAATATATTGCTGCAATTCTTAGTTTGTTCTTATGATCGGGAAGATTTGGAGTGGTGACAACTATTTCTATTGCCGTTACCATGCGGCGAATGGCACGCGACGATGGTATACAACGTGTAATATTTTATAATTTACTTCTATTTCGTCGCCCTCCGTAGCGTAGTTGGTAGTGCCTACAAAGCTGAAGGTTCCGGGTTCAAATCCCGGCGAGGGCATTATTTGTGTATTGATTTAACAGAAATATCAATTCCTTGGTCAAGGCTGTCTATGTATTTAAGTATCTATATGTATCTATCAATTATATATATATCGTCGCTTGGTACCCATGTCACAAGCCTTAACACATTGAGCGCGGGGAACTCCCGAGGGGAGTTCTCTGTGGGAGGTCCATTTTCGCTACAAAGCGGAAAAATCACGGGATCGGCTACGAGCGCAGCGCGTAGCACTCGTTACCAATCAAAGTGTTAAGCTCGATTACCATGGGACTAGATCAATTTTTGTAAGATGTCCCAAAATATTTATTTATTAAGGTACACCCGGCTAACATCAGATCTAATGTAAGATCGGATAACTGCAATAACTACTAAAATAGTAGTAAGTTTTCCTCACTGGACGCAATTTCACTGCGACCCTCACGCTAGTGTGCAGCAACCGCTCAGCCGCAACAGTAGTGAGCTACGAACGTTTAAAAAAAAGTGATTTTTTCGAGAATTTTTGGAGATCTAATCTTTAACAGGAAGCTATGCACTTTCTTCTCCTTACTTTAGAGTTGAAATTAGATACTAGTCCGATTTTAAGCCAAGAAGGTTTTTCGGTTGGGTGTCTTGAACAAAGATAGTGCAAGTTTGAGTGTCGATTACTCCTGAGCTATTTGGCTGAGCGGCATCAAGTAAATTTATATTGAAAGCTTGATTTGTGTTTTATCACTTACATCACACATCTACAGGTAAAAGTTAAGGAGAATACATTTATGATTATTTTTGTGACGTCCTTTCAACTCCAAAAATAGTCCGGTCTTACCCGGGTGTACCTTTTATGTCATTCCAGTCTGCAGGAAACTGCGAACTCAAATACGTGCAAGATACGTCAAACGCAAACTGCTAGTCATCATTCCTAAGCGCCAACATTGACGTAACCAGGCGAGGCAAACATAGTTGAAACTCCGAGCATACACATTGCAACTTGGCATGTGCATAGCATTACACTTGTAGATAATGTATGCTCAGTATGTACAGTCTGGTTCAAACTTGCATGGACAATTTATTTATTAATTTATTTAAACTTTATTGCACAAAATAAAACTTAACGTACAAAAGGCGAACTTAATGCCATGAGGCATTCTCTACCAGCTACCAGTCATCCTTAAGGCAAAGCAGAGAGATTGTGGGCGGTGCTACATCTATCTAGTTAAATAATATGAACAAAAACATATATATCATTAATATCATATCTATACCTAGTATTCTTAGTAGTAGTAAATTTATGAATGAATTCATTCGAAAATCGTTCATGCAATTCTGAACGCCAGTGTACGAATGTGTGAGTTTAGTATGCATCATCATCAGCCCATTATAGTCCACTGCTGGACGTAGGCCTCTCCTATAGTACTCCTATAGTACGTATAGACGCTAATGCGTCTATACGTATAGTTAATAGGAGAGGCCTACGCCTAGAGGCCTACCTAATGGTAAATGCCCATAATCGCCACGCTGGGCAAGCGGATTGGTGATCGCAGTAATGTGTCCACTATAATGTCAATCAATCTTTTATCAAATAATGGTCAGTGACACTTCAATCCCTTAGTCGACTCTTACGACACCCGCAGGAGGAGTTGGGATCGTGACAAATGTATTCTTACTGCCGTCACTACACGACCAAGGTTAGTTTAGTATGCTTAAGAGACGGCAAATCTTGGTTACAGATGTAGTGAGAAATGACTTGCCTTCGGAAACGTTCGTCAACGTCATGCTGTTTCAGTCTATCTCACTGAGACTGACAGTAATAGCTGTCATGCTACTTCAGTCAGACTCGGTGACACTGCCTGAAACAGCATGTGTTTACGAACGTTTCCGAAGGCAAGTATATAATTTCTCACTACACCTGTATTCGGTGTAAGGAATATTTTTTGTATTGAAAAAGTTTCCTGTCCATTTGGACTTTGATTATAGCCCCAATATGCTGAATCGGGGACCATTTTGTGACACTATTCATTTTATATAGGTACGTGTGGCTTTAATGTTTTAATGTTTTTTATGTTGTTTCAAATAAATATGTTTTCTTTCTTTCTTCTTTTCTTTATTTATGTTGCTTGGCTTCAACAAAGTAAGAGGTTGTGGCTACGTCTTATTTCGTCAGTTGAAAACCAAAACTCACTAAGTAACAAATAATTAAATACTTTAAGAGTCCACGGAAAGAACATGTCTAGTCGATTCAAATTACAGAAGGGAAAACCACCTTACTTTTAACAGAATAAGGTGTGAATTTGCCCTGATTTTTTTAAGCACTGGACATGTTTTTTCCGTGGACCTTTCACTTGGAATAAAACTCGTATCTCAGTTCGAATTTAAAACTGGTTCGATTAAAGTGTGTAATATTTCAACTTACATACCATACCTAATATACCTATATATTTAGGTACCTTCATACCGGCCTCGGCAAAGAGTAGGATTTTGTTCCGTTTGGCGTAGAAACTTTAGGTTCATGGGGCCTCAGCGCACGCAAATTGTTTGCTAAGATCGTGAAACGTCTGGTTAACGTAACTAAAGACCGAAGAGCTAGCGACTTCCTCGCTAAACTGCGATACTGCATACCTATAGCGAGGAAATGCCGCCAGCATCCTCGGTACAATGCCACAAAGGCCAATCTTAGATATAGGTTAGGTTAAGTAGACTAAGATTTGATGTATGTATATAAATTGTACAGTTTACTTCATACCAAGAATATCTTAAAAGGGAACGTGAAATCGCACACATCGTAGTATAGCTAACGTGTCTAACATAACTTGCAACTGTTCTGCACACAATAGTAGAAGTTTGTGATACCATTCGGGCTGCAGTACACGGTATAAGTACGTGCTACTGACAGGTACAGTTACAAATACTTCATCTCACGCAGACTGAAATAGGTACGGTCGGCTCTAATAATATGTATACTATATTGATCCTTATGCCTTTGACATATGTTCCCAAATGTATACATATTATTAGACGTGACTGTACATTGAAAACGGCTCGAGAAATTCAGGTTACTATTGAAGTTAGGTCACTGAAAAGTAATAACAGCTCGGCAGTCACAAGTTTACTCAACATTTTAACCGCCAGAGGCTGATATATTAAGACAAAGGTCTTATTTTGTTTATGTGGTGTTAAAATTAGTCCCAATCAACGAAAAATCACTGCGGTTAAAGAACCTAATGACATTTAAAAAATGTTAATTCTAAGCAGATAATAACAGTTACAGATACTTCATCTCACACAGACTGAAATACGTACATCGAAAACGGCTCGTGGAATTCAGGTTACTATTGAAGTTAGGTCACTGAAAAGTAATAACAGCTCGGCAGTCACAAGTTTACTCAACATTGTAACCGCCAGAGGCTTATATATTACGACAAAGGTCTGATTTTGTTTATGTGGTGTTAAAATTAGTCCCAATCAACAATAAATCAATGCGGTTAAAAAACCTAATGACATTAAAAAAATGTTAATTCTAAGCAGATAATTACAGTTACAGATTCATCTCATACAGACTGAAATACGTACATCGAAAACGGCTCGTGGAATTCAGGTTACTATTGAAGCTAGGTCACTGAAAAGTAATAACGGCTCGGCAGTCACAAGTTTACTCAACATTGTAACCGCCAGAGGCTTATATATTACGACAAAGGTCTGATTTTGTTTATGTGGTGTAAAAAATAGTCGCAATCAACAATAAATCACTGCGGTTAAACACCTAATGACATTTAAAAATGATAATTCTAAGCAGATAATTACAGTTACAGATTCATCTCATACAGACTGAAATACGTACATCGAAAACGGCTCGTGGAATTCAGGTTACTATTGAAGTTAGGTCACTGAAAAGTAATAACAGCTCGGCAGTCACAAGTTTACTCAACATTGTAACCGCCAGAGGCTTATATATTACGACAAAGGTCTGATTTTGTTTATGTGGTGTTAAAATTAGTCCCAATCAACAATAAATCACTGCGGTTAAAAAACCTAATGACATTAAAAAAATGTTAATTCTAAGCAGATATTTACAGTTACAGATACTTCATCTCACACAGACTGAAATACGTACATCGAAAACGGCTCGAGAAATTTAGGTTACTATTGAAGTTAGGTCACTGAAAAGTAATAAAAGCTCAGTAAATACAAGTTTACTCAACATTGTAACCTTCAGGTGGCTTATGATGGTTCCGTTTTATCCATTTATCGTGCTACGCGTCACTTTTACTGACATACTTGTTAGAACGTGACAGCAACGACGACAAATGATTAGATGTGGTACCATCATAAGTCCACAGAACCTGATAAATAAAACAAGGGTCTAATTTTGTCAGCCTCCGTAGCCTAGTTGGTAGTGACCCTGCCTACGAAGCTGGAGGTTCCCGGTTCGAATCCCTACAAGGGCATTATTTGTGTATTTATTTATCACAAATATTTGTTCCTTGGTCATGGCTGTCTACGTATTTAAGTATCTATATGTATCTATCTATTATTATATCGTCGCCTGGTATCTACATCACAAGCCTTAATTGAGCTTACCGTGGGACTAGGTCGATTTGTGTAAGATGTCCCAAGATATTTATTATTATTTATTATTTATGTGGTGTAAAACTTAGTCCCAATCAATAAAAATTCACTGCGGTTAAAAAACCTAATGACATTTAAAAATGTTCATTCTAAACAGATAATTATTTCGGTATTTTCTGCAGGGTGGGAGAAGAAAGCTAAACGAATTGAACCGCTTTGGTGTTGTATTTTTAATTAATCTTACAAATTTACATAGTAATCTTATATTTAAGAGAAAATGTAAGACAAAATATAACAGGTACTTTTATTTAAGCACCATAATCTAAAGTCATAATATTGAAGTTGAAAAATGTTTCTAAAAATCGATATGTTCTCGAAAACTTACCAGTTACTTCCCATGGTTAGATATTTTAACAATAAATAAACACTTTGAGTGGAAATACTTCATAGAAAACCATAACCTAATAACACGTATTGTGTTGTAGGAGCTAATTAAGGTTTTCAGAGAGAGAAAGATAATGCAGTTTATTGAAAACGGGACGATTTTGTCTCTCTAGTCTTTAACACAGTTAAAACATCTTTGTAGGTAGGTACAGGTATTTTCAACAACGTGCATTTAAAACCTCTAGAGTTAACTCATAGACTACATGTTTTAACGACAAATGGGTCTTAATCGCGTAAACTTTCGTTTAATTTTATCCTGTCGTTTCGGGCATGACGTTACACCCGTGGTCGCAGGCAGACCGGCGAGAAAATGTATCAACACCTAGCTGCGCAGGTTTTGGGAACTACCCGCAATTGGTCTTGATTATTCACTTCTAGGCTAGGGTTATCACTAGGCCCATACACAACACCACAACATCCAATGGCTTCATGGGCTTCATCTACACGGTGCTCGCGAGCATTGCGAAAGATTTTAACTATGCATTCTAAACATCAAAATAAACAAAAAATATTATGTGAGCTAATGACAAATTCAACAAAAAAATCTTTAATATTTTCTTCGGTTACCGCGAGGATTACTCATGAAATAAAACTATGAAAACGACGAGAACCGATCAGAAGACTCGTATGAAGATTCCCACTGTTGAGCGCAGGCCAGCCGTTCTGCCTTTTGTTGGAGGGGTTACAGACAGGATCAGCCGCATCTTGAAACGTGCTTCTATTAAAACCTATTTTAAGCCAATGAAGAAGATGTCGCAGTTTCTGAGGCCTGTTAAGTATAGCACCCCCTTACTGAATGCAGGAGTGTATACGCTGGACTGTGAATGTGGGCTTTCATATGTTGGGCAGACAAAGAGGAATATCACTACTAGGGTGAAGGAACACATAGCCGATGTCAAGCACCGTCGACAACAGTCTGCGGTTTGGGAGCATGTCAGTGATGGACCGAATCATTCTATTAAGTTTGACAAGCCTTTGGTTCTCGTTAAGGAGAAGAGAAACATTCCTAGAATGTTGCGTGAGGCTATTGAGATAATGAAATATCCAAACTTTAATAGAATGGAAAGAAGCTTGTCTCTACCACCAGCTTGGGATCCAGTTGTTCATCTGATAAAGGAACAGTCTAGACATAAACCGTGAGGCTGATGTATTTGGCGGTGGTGACCATTCCCCCCTTTTTAGTACTGGCAACATTTTTTCAAAATTATTTTAAATTTCCTTATTAATCAAAATTGTATGTTTTGGTTTAATGCATGATGATCTTAAGATGTACTACAAATGTTTTTTGAAAAGAGTTGTCCCGCTGAGTTTTTTGGCGGTCCCAATTTTGGGATACCTTCCTAACAATACAATCATACAAAGGAAGGAAATACTTCTCAGGCAGTGGCGTAGGGATAGAACCGGCGTAGATTATTTATTTTGTCTCTTGTCTTCATTCTGAAAATATTTGTAATGAATGACTAGCTTAATTTGCAAATTTTGTATGTACATCCACCCTTAAAAATTTATTGTCTGTGGTTTAGTAATTTTTCTTTAGTGGGTAGTTTTGTACTTATCTTTCTTATTTTGATGGAGGTAGATCTATCAAATTTCCTCCATTGTCAGTCATCCGCAGACCACGAACCCTGTAAAGTGTTCGAAACGTCGGAATGAAGTTAAAATTAGTTAATATACGCGAGTTTTATCCGTTTTCATAGTTTTATTTCATGAAAAAAATCTTTATTTTTTAGACTTTTTGAATACTTTTTATCATAACAAAAATTTAGTAAAAATTAGTTTATTAAATGATTTTTTCAGGGACAGGTTTTTTTGTCAAGTCTATTCCTATTTTTTGATTGCCAGGCAAAAGGTGTGGTAATATTAGAACACATTGTGGTAGCATTGTAATCAAAAATAAGTTTTATGACGAGTTACGTCGAAAAACTTATTTCGAAAAAAGGTTAATTATCTCTGGAACCAAGCCATTCGGCTTCGGCCAGGAAATTTTATGTAACATTAAATACTCTAAATATGCTCAGGAATTCATCATTAGAATCTTTCGGAATGCTCACGAGCACCGTGTATAATTGTTTAACGCTAGATGACCCGCCTGCTTGTTTAGTATAGGTAATAATAAATTTGGGCGCAATGTTGTATCTTTGACCTTGCTTCCTAAGAACATTTTGCATACAAGAGAAGTTGTAAATTAATATGACTACACATTTTCCTTCCTGCGTAATCTGACATTACATCGTTCATATAAATTCCTGATGCCTTAAGGTGTACTCCAGGGAAATCACGCACTCATCATCTTACCACTTTTCCCAATTGGTTTATAAAATAA
>JALPQI010029738.1:0-12518 GCA_025490895.1 Thaumatotibia leucotreta
GGCTGATGGTAAGCAGCTATCTTAGCCTATAGACGCCTGCAACTCCAGTAACATGTCCATTATGATGACACTGCTGTCCATCATCAATCCTTAATAAATGAATGGTCAGTGACACTTCAATCCCTTAGTCGACGTAAGTAGTAAGTTTTCATTCAAATCTAATAAGTATTCATAACCTATCGTTACTCACTTGTATGAGACAACGTCTTAGAAAGTAGTGCCTGCACTCCAATCCAGGATGGTTTATCAGGAAACGCCTAAAAGGTATTGCTTTTCGATCTCAGCGCGCCTTATTTATAGCAGTAGGTAAACGTAAAAGGTTCGCCCTGATTTTAATGATAATGCCCTATAAAGGTGCTTCCGCGTTGCCCGAATACGTCGCGAATGCGAACTCAAAATCAGTTTACATTGCTCGCGAATAGTTGTCCAAATCGTATACGTCTTGCGTTTAGCGCGCAATGTAAAGCAACTTTTCGTGTTCATTTGCCAGAATCGTTAAGGTGTTATGTCTAAATGCATATTTGGAATCGCGAACGAAAAGCTATTCCATTTAATTAATTGCGCCACAGACTTAACAAATTCATTTATTCATGAGCCCTTATACCCCTTATACTTACCTTTGCAGGATTCGAGATAAATTTGTGTACAAAAGTGTACTTCTTCATACTATGATCGCTAAAGCAGTACCTATTGGTAAAATGCAGGACCATTAATACTACTACAGGTTTTGTCATGTGACTTCTGCACAATTTTTATTTTTATTTTCTAATTAGCACCCCAATTGTTGACGATTTATTTTATTTCAAAATAATGCTATTGATCGTGTATTATACTTATTAATTAACGAAAGCTTCACACTACGTAAATACTTTTCCTAATAAATTCCACAAGTGTGCCAAAACATTGAAATATGTAAGTTTGAATTTGGAAAAGTAATGTATAACTGCCCAAGTTTCACAATAAAAGTAATTTTAACCACTCGAGAAAAGGGTTAAACTTAAAAAAGCTCCATGTTGACGCTACGTGTCTCGATACGGCCAGATACATTGTGAAGTAAAGTTTTACGTCATATAAGCATATAATTCATATATATTTAGGTACCTCACAGACTCTAGTGATATATTACCTACCAACTTATTGTAATACTTATGATTACTTCACCCCTTATCAGCATTTGCAGGCAGATTATTATTGTACACTGTACCAACACACTGGCATTCTCAAACAAATAAACAAACCCAATCGAGCCCCGATCCCATCAATCCAGTAATCCCCCGTGTTTTAAATTATGTGTAGGCGGGATTCGGCGAAGAAATTGAAACGTGTTCTGCCGGGACCGCTGTGATTGCGGCTTCAATGCCAATAATTGTTTTAGTAGCCTGTCAGACACTCTTGAACATTTACCCCGTTATTCAATCGTATAATAAATATTCGCAGATGAAAACGATATGCGTCTTTCGATGATACTTTTCGGTATTTTATAGTATTTTATGCAACTCTAATATCTTGTTTAAGAGAGGTCAAAAAATGTGTGTGGCGTGGGTAAGACGCCATGAGCATTTTTTGACTTTTTGACAATATTACATACAATACTTTTTCTACGACCACACATTTAAATAAAATTGTAAATTTGAGAAATATTCGTAGTCAAACACAATTTTATTAATCATCAAGGTCGGGCGGGAGACGTCAAAAGAAAGCTCCTCTATGGTTTACTACTGTTCATCTGATTTTTTTTTTAATTATTTTGGCAGCTATGTATTTCATTAAGTCTTGTATACACGAGGTGTCTTAAAATGCAAAAAACGCACTGCGTGTAAACCCGAATGCGTTTATAGGGAATAGACAATATAGACTTATCTTGACATCTGTAAGGTAGGGGCTTAGAGGTATGACCACGACCATGTAAATGAGAAATAAAAGTACGGGAGTAGAAAAAATATATAATTGTATTTATTTTATTTTATTTTTATTTTTCTTTATTGGGGAAGAAACAGACACGGGCAGATAAAGTACAAGTGGCAGGATATTTATACAATATGTACCACCTGTGTCCTTAGACAATCCCACTTGGATTTATTACAAGTATTCTGTAAGTGACATTGTCATCGGATCAGTTGGAACACGAATATTACATCACATTATTGTAAGGCATTACTAATACTAAATTACTTACTACTAATTTCCTATTCACCGGTAATAGTCACCGGTAATATACAAATACAAATACAGATCATTTTTAATACTTAAACTTATATCAGTACTAATAATACACGAGTTCACATCTATGAAAGTAGGTCTTCAACTTTGGACTTGAAGTTTGCACGACTATCATGGAAAATGTCAGCCGAGACAAGGTATGTGTTGTAGCTTTGGCACATTCTACGTAATGGTGCACGGACGCCCGCATTAGTTGATGCCATCGGAACTGCGAATAGTGAGGTAGTTCGTGTTCTGTATGTCGGAGCACGGAAACCGACACATTCTAGTAATTCTGGGCAGTTATAATATCCTCGACATATTTTATATAGAGTATTAGCGTCTTGAGTATTACGCCGGGTGGCCAGAGTCTTTAATTTATATTTTTTAAGAAGCTTGTCATAAGCCAAAGGCTCTTGCGCAAGTCTATAGTGGAGAGCCCTAAGAAACCTCTTTTGTACTGCCTCCACCGCGTCTTTATAGACTGCGTAGTGAGGGTTCCAAATTTCGGATGCATATTCCAAGTAGGGCCGTATCAAAGCTTTGTACAGTAGCAGATACGATGAGCATTTTTTGAGCGGCTTAGCAGACCTCAGTACGAATCCTAGCATTTGATAAGCCTTGGAAGTGATACTTTGTATATGTTTATCAAAAGTAAGTTTTTCATCAAGTGTTACCCAAAGATCTTTAACATGAGATACTTTTTGGATTGCTTTTCCACCTATGTTGTAATCTGCTATTACTTTATTTTTGTTTTTGGTAAATGTTATATGTACACATTTATCGTGAGCCAAGTGCAGTTTGTTAATAAGGCAATAATTATGGAACCGGTCTAAATCGTCTTGAACCTCTTTGCAGTCGTTCTTGTTTTTTATTGCTTTGTATATCTTGAGATCGTCTGCAAATAGAGTAAATTGAGAGTTTTTAAAACAATCGCCAATGTCGTTAATAAACAAGCAGTACAGCAACGGCCCCAAAATTGAACCTTGGATTACACCAGAGGGCACCAGTGATGCCCTGGATTTGTACCCATTTAAAACGACTTTTTGAACTCTGTTATCTAAGTAGGAAACAAACCATCTAAGTAAGTTGCCTTTGATGCCGTTATAAGCCAACTTACGCAGAAGCAATAAGTGGTCAACTTTGTCGAAGGCCTTGCGGAAGTCAGTGTACACTACGTCTACTTGAGTTTGCTTATCCATTGAAGTAAAAAGAAAGTTTGAGAACGCTAGAAGATTAGTTGTAGTTGATTTTTGTTTCATGAATCCGTGCTGTTGTGGTATTATATTATGATGGACTAGTGGGTATACCACATCATGGACAAGGGACTCCAGCAATTTGGGAATGCAAGATTGTATTGATATGGGCCTATAGTTAGATATTTGAGATTTAGATCCGGATTTATGTATAGGGGTTACAAACGACATCTTCCAGTATTGTGGGAAAATTCCTTCTAGAAGACATTTATTAAATATGATTTCAAGTGGGTGTACTATGGCTGAAGAGGTCTGTTTTAGAAAATAAGGACTAATTTTATCTGGACCAGGGCCTTTGTTAGTATCTAGTTTTTGAAGTTTGCGCTTTATGTCAAGGGCACTTATGTGTATACTGGAAATAATATTAGCAGATAATGAACAAGGAAGGTCATCTAAGCAAGAATTGTTGAAATTACTTTTAGTTTCAAACACGGAATCAAAAAATGTTAAAAATAATTCGCTGATGTCGGCTGGGGTACTGGCAGACCTATCACCTAAAGTCATGGTATGTGGGTAGTTTGATTTAGTTTTTTTTAGGGAGGAGATGTAGGCCCAGAATGATTTTATATTAGTCTTCATCTCATTTTCAGTGTTGACTGTGTAATTACGGAAACAGGCGGTCATCATTGATTTACATCGTGATCGCAGCAAAGAGAACTCCCTGTAGTCACAGAGACAGTTATATGTTTTCCACTTCAGCCAGACCCTTTCCTTTCGTTTTAGAGTTTTTATGAGCGGCCGTGAGAACCATTTTGGGTAAGTAGTGTTTTTATTTTTACATAGAGGAACATTACGTTCTATTATTTCATAAAGAATAGTATAGAAATATGAGATAGCATCGTTTGATTTTAATGGAGCTAATTCGGCCGACCAGTTTATTCTATTTAATTCGCTTAGTATTTCTGGGTATTTAGCCTTATGAAAGTTAAATTTAGGGACGCCGACAACACTCAATGTCGCAGCAAGTACCATACTAATATTAAACTGAAATGGTGGGTGGTGCCTATCAATATTACTAAGGACCACACCCGGCTCCGAAAAGTGGCACTCAGTGTTCAAAAATAGAAGGTCCAGTATTTTACTGTTATGGTTTCTAAGATTATTAAATTGCTTGAGGCCTAGGAGATTACAAGTGTTCAATAGATGTGTTATGACGTCACTAGGCGTAGACGGGATATGGGGCCACATTGCACCATCAGTTGTAACCCATTTTAAGTCTGGCAAGTTATAGTCGCCCGCTATACACATTTTACAATTTGGTAATAAATCATGAATTTTTTCTAAAGATTTAAAATGGTCAAGATAGGTATCTTTATGCGATGCGGGCGGAATGTAAACAATACCTACGACGAGTTTACGGTCAGAGCCAGGTAAAATTAAGAAGAGGTCTTCAGCATTCTTGGATTCCCAGTCGGTACATCGGATAGCCTGTAAAGATTTACGTACTCCGATAAGGACCCCGCCACCATCCTTTTTGCGATGCGTCGAAAGGTCACGGTCGCGCCGGTAAACAATATAGTCACTACCCAATACCTCTGCGTCCAGTACACCAGGCCGTAACCAAGTCTCAGCTAACAAAATTACATCATAAGATGAATTTAATACATTCAGTTTGAGGTCAGCCAGCTTGGATCGCAATCCACCGCAGTTCTGGTAATAGAATGATAGTTCCTTTATGTTACTTATAACGATAGATATAAGGTAAATACAACCGAGAATTAACTACTAACAAGTATGCAGTGATGCGATCACAGCCAGTGATTGAATGTAAATAAGGAGAATTAATAGTTTTTTGTTTACTGATAGTTTTATCGTGCATTAGAAAAATATATTTATATACAACAATGTAGGAATTATATACGGACATAGAATTGTAAGTTATGATTATATTAGATTCCATATGTGTAGTGTATATAATAACATCAGTTGTATCCAGAAATATTATAGACTTAATGTAGTTGTAATGTAAGTATTTTACAAATTGCAAATATTGTAAAGCGACAAAAGTAGGTAAATGGATGTACACACGTCACAGGCGGTCCAGGTCTTGGTCACTTTTCACTGCTAGAATGCGTGACTCATCAGTCTTACGCATAAGTATTGTCGCGTTTTTAACCCAGATCCATTTATAGTTCTTATTTTTTCTTACTTCGCGCGCCTTTGCATACAGAATCTTATTTTTTAACGTTAAATGTTCATTGATATATATTGGAGACGCGGCCGTTGCCGAGTTAACTGCTGACGATGCATCACGATGGCAGCCGGCAGCCTCGAACAGCTGTCCGACCGTTAGTCCTCGGCGTACCCTGGCCGCGGCGACAAGTTCGTCCCGCAGACGCCGTGTAGATAATTGTATTATAATGTTCTTAGGCCTATCGGACGTTTTGTTGTGGGGGACGCGATGGACATCTTTAATGTGGTTCTGTGTGACTGGTGTGCCTAAAAGGTTACCTAGGGACTCAGCAATGTGCAGTAGGTTCTCGCCTTTCCTTTCCGGTACATTTTGAAGCTCGATGTTGCATAGCCTCAACCTTTGCTCGCCATCATCACAGTACTTTTGGAGACTGTTGACCTCGACCCGAAGTTGTTTGTTCTCGGCCTGAAGTACCTGTATATCATTTAAGCGGGAGTCCATACCCGTCTCAAGTGCATTTATTCGGCCCTCCCAGGAATTTATTTTTGAGGTAAGTTCCGCAAATTTATTATCGACATGAGTTCGCAGTGAAGTGACAGTTTCATTCAGGCTGGCAAATTTTTGGTTAAAGTACTGGATTAGTGACTTAGTATCTAAAGTAACTATCGATGTAGAAGGAAGTTCAAGCTCAGATTCCGCATCATCCAGCTGTTTGTGGACCGCCGGGCTCCCTGTTTTTTTCCCTGGTTGTTTACATAACCCGCACTTCCATTTTGGCTTGTTCATGGGCAGCATTTTTTTAAACTCTGATTCGGATACGTTTGCACAGTAGTAATGAAGGTAGTGCAGGCAAGAAGAGCATTTTAACAGCTCTTCAGTTTTCACTTGCTTGCTACATTGAAAGCACTCCATTTTATTTGCTGCGAAAAAGTAGGTACCTAAGGTTATGTTTTCACTCGTCACTGATTTAGCCGCTGACACTATTTCCACTGATTTTAAGTGTAGATAACAGCACAGATTGATTTACACGTCGTTTTTTCAAAACTAGTAGCACGTATTATGTTTAATAACTCTTAAATATATTTGTTTTATTTTATTTCAATAGGATACTGTTAAGGTTCGATCCGATCGCTTGCAGCGCCACCTAGCGAAAAAAGTGTATTGTTGAAATGTTGCAGCTACAAACGTTACAATAAATGCATAGGCGTAACGTAACATAAGTATATCGTACCTAATTACCTGTGTACTCGGCGGTATTGAATGGCTATTATTTAAATAACAACTAATATCATGGGGCCACTTCACACAAATCGATGTAATGTTATAGGTACTAACTGTATTAAGCGACTTAATAGTGTTCTCGTACAGTCGCCATCAGATATATTGAAGCAGTCATAGTGCTCACAAATATCTGAGCAGGGTGCTTAGACAAGTTGCCAATCGCTAACGCTTAATCGTCAATCATAAACGAAAGGCAGCTAACTGTCTTTGTCGCACTAATATGCAAGGGTGTCAGAGAGGGAAAACTACGATACGCTACTAAGCGTTAGCGATTAGCAACTTGGCTAAGCATCCAGGCCTTTATCGTGAAAATGTTAGAGTTCATGTTCAGATATTTTGGAACATAACAAAAGCCATACCCTCACCGTGATTAGAACCTCGAACCTAGGCGCACTTAGCAACCTCCAGGCCCCAATTTCGCCACATTGACAAGTGCTACAATTGTAAATTTAGGCGTCTATAGGCTACAGTTACCGTTTACCATCGGAAGGGCCGTGCGTTTGTTTGCCACCAACATAAAATGCAGTGCAACTTTAACAAATCAGCAGGAATTAACTAGGTACTTTTTTGCGCAGCAAAATTACAATTGTCACAAAAAAACATGACAATTGTAGCGAAATTCCGACATTATGCCGAACCTCATGTCAAGATTGAAGGAGAATTGTACTAAACCTTGCGACAATTGTCACGGGTTCCGGAAAATAAAAAGTAGTTTATTAACGATATAATAACGTTATTAGTAATAATTTTATGTTGGTGGCAACCTGGCAACCAAGCACATGGACCGTCCGACAGTAAGCGGGAGCCGTAGCCTACGGAGGACGGTGACGTCAGTAACAGTGATATTTTACAATTGTCACAATTGTAATTATGGTGAAATAGGCCACAGGAAACTATTATATTGATGCTAGTGTGGTTCTGTGGATACTGTCCTTCAGTAACACAGTGGCCCCATTTAGATCGCCGACCCAGATCTGTGTCTTTTCATTTAATTAAGATTCTGTAAACACCATGCAGCTGTCCTGCCACTTTGAATTTGATGAAGAAATTCAGCAATTAACTCTACGTTCAACGGAACGGGCGACATCAAGGATTACTTCAGATAGATATTTTATTACTACGCCTTTTACCAAACTGGTAAAGAATTTCCGACCGTATTACAAGACGTATAAAGTAGGTATATAATCGTAGCTGTTCATCTCGCTTCCAGCATTACGCCAAATGCTAATTTCAATATTCAATAGACGGTTGTACAAAATGTAGGTAATTGAATTCTGGCGGTTCCTCTATAGTTCGAATATTAAACGAATGTTCCACGGAATTAAGATCTGTTTTCGCGATTTTCCCGGTAAAAAAGTTTTGCTGTATGGAAGATAATTTCAATGGAAAGTCATATTTTATTGATTCGTGCTCTGACAAAGTAATTCGGCTCCTACTTTATATTTTACTCGCCTCCTTTCAGCGACGGTTTCCAATTTCTGTAATTTGTCACGTATGCTTTTACTTTTATCATACAAGTATGACAGATATTACTTGGTTTAAATGGACCTTATGTTTAAAAAGAAATATTGAAGATCGAGGATGACGAGCTAATTTTGGTCACTCATGAAGGTAACCAAATTGTAATTGTAAATGTTCGTATCCACTGAATTGGACTTAAAATTAAGACGTGGCAATGGACAGCACTAAGCTGTTGCAGAGAAGACCGCGGTGAAAATCCTTAAGGACATTCTTATCCTGTATAGAACCTCTTTCAGATGACATGATTGTGAATGAATATTTATGTTAAAGATTAGAAAAAGGATTGAGATTACAGGCTTAATTCTTAAGCTTCAGCGGAACTCTCACTTAACCGAACAGGGTGCTTAGACAAGTTGCCAATCGCGAACGCTTAATCGACAATAGTAAACGAAAGGCAGCTAACTGTCTTTGTCGTACTAATATGAAAGAGTGACAGAGAGGGAAAACTACGATACGCTACTAAGCGTTAGCGATTAGCAACTTGGCTAAGCATCCAGGGCTTCGGTCTGACTTTCCGGCGCTTTGGTTAGTTTTTATATAAAACCAAATGTCAGGTAGCTCAGATCAGTCGCAAAAGAAACGAAACTGTCTTTGCCACACTAATAATTAAGTAATACTTACAATAAAAAGAGTGATAGATGAACTTACGATACGTTACTAAGAGTTGTTAGCAATTTGCATCTTGGCCGACCTGCTACATTCATACAGTGTCATAACTCCCTACGTAAAACAATATCTAAGAAATATAAAAAAATGATATAATTATTACTACAAATGACTCAAATTAAGTATTAAATCCTTCCACGCACTTTACCCGTAAACCTTTGATGTAGCTGGAGAACGAACAAAAACTCGTGCCCGCGATTTCAAAGCACTGCTTATAAATTAATTACGGTGCCGGCAGTGTTTGGGCACTGCCCACAAAGGAGGTAAAACAATCGCCTGGCGCGCACCCAGGACTGCGTCTTCAAAAATTACTGCATCCTTTGTTTTGCCAATAAACAAATGCATAATTACATACTATGCTTCTAAATTTTTAATGTAGCTCCTAGTAGCTCTATTTCCGAGCACAGAACAAAAGTGGCTTCCATGTCCGTTCATTTGTCATTTATCAGAATTTTAATTTAGAACTAAGTATTTTATTTATCATAGACTCATGATGTCTATCATAGGCTGATGATGATGATTTTATTTATATGTTTGTTTGTTTATATTTTAAACGCACGACTTTTTTTCTCTTCATTTTTTTGTTTTTAAATACAGTCGAATAGTCGACGATCCCAGACTCACAGGCGGTATTGAACCCTTAAGTCTAAGGAGAGACTTCGCCTCCTTATGTGTGTTCTATCGTCTGTACAATGGGTTGTGCTCTGAAGAACTGTTCGACATGATGCCAACGTCCACTTTTCATCATCGCACCGCTCGCCACCGACTGGGCGCTCATCCTCACACCTTGCAACCTAAATGGTCGCGCACCGTGCGGTTTCAGAGGAACTTCCTCCCGCGGACGGTCCGTCTGTGGAATGAGCTCCCTGCCGAGGTTTTCCCGTTGGACTACAGTATGGGGTTCTACAAAAGAGGAGTGTACAAGTTCTTATTGGGTCGGCAACGCGCATGTGACACCCCTGGGGTTGCAAGCGCCCATAGGCTACGGTGACTGCTTTCCATCAGGCGGGTCGTATGCTTGTTTGCCACCGACGTGGTATTAAAAAAAAAAAAAAAAAAAAAAAAAATTAATCATTTATCTGTTTTTTAGTTCTGATGTACCTACACATTCGATCTAATAATACTATTATGTATTTATGGACTTGGCAGCGATGATTCATTTTGAATTCCAAGGTGAGAAGAATGCTGATATTAAGAAAATAGAAATAGCTTGAAACAGTGGTGTAAAATAAAATGTCTTATATAGGTATGTCGCGGCTATCCGTCTTTTTTAATTGTATTGATTAAAAGGGACGAATTGATTCAAGGATTTCAAGGCAGCAACGATAAGTCCACGAGTTGCTTTCAAACACAAGATATATGACGTGTGAGAGCCGCTGTAACGGGATGTTTCTCAATACTTAGCTGTGAAAATTGTTGACAAAAATCTGCAGTTCCGCACCAGCCTTAAACTCGTTTTTAAATGTAATCTGTTTACTTACGGCTTATTATCCAAATTGTTAAACTTCACAAACTCATAAAACGATATTGTCGAAGAAGAAGAATAAATAAACTAGAGATGATGTTTTTTTACTCGTGACAAATGGTTCATTTCATGTCAGGTTGAAACTTCGTAGGGCCATCTGTAGGTACTGAAAAAAGTTATACGTGAAATATTCAAAATATTCAATATTCAATTTATTTCAGCGATTAAAACACGCCCTTCGGTCGTGTTTATTTTACCGCCACTTTTTCGAACTTCGTTTTGCTCGCACTATATTCTAATATTCAGAAGGCCTAGCCATGATGCCATTCTGCAATTGTATTGTTACGTTCGTGGGGTGGGTTTTCTATAGAAAATGTATAAATAAGCCACTAATTAAAACTGATACTTTAATTACTACTTAAAAGAACAAACACTAAACTACAACACTAATCACACGCTTAAACACGTCACACTGGTTCACTTTTACACTCTCAACTCGCCGATAGAATCGCAGTCTTCGCTCTGGATGTTATCTCTTCGCTGTCTCGATGGAAACTACTCCTTGGCCGGGACATGCTGGGTTTATATACCAGCCACTCAAATCTACAAAGTGCTAGATAATTCGACTCCAGAAAGTTCCCGAGTTAGGTCGGGTCGGTGGGTCTGTGCGCGATCATTCTAGAGTATCGCTGTCTCTTTCTACAGGTTTCTCTTTCACACCCGTCCAGAATGTTCTCTCTATAGCTGTCTCGTTCACATCCTTCCAGAACATTCTCTCATGCTGTCTCTATCTAATAGTGCTTTCTCTTTCACTCCTATGGGAAATTTAGCTATATACCGATTTGTACTTGAGAGGCCCAAAAGGGGTCCTGAAAACGCCTGAAAACGGGTTTTCAGGTTATTGCGCCATCCGATAGAGGGTATCCTGAAACGGCCTGAAAACATGTTTCAGGCGCCTGAAAACGACGGTATCTGGGGTGAATATTAGATTTTGTAGTATGTGAAAGAGGACCTTCTGAAACGGCCTGAAAACGCATTTCAGCCTGCTGAAAACGCTTCTAACGTGTCTAAAATCATATTTGTAGTTTTTATCATGCCACCGGCGTAACAGTATTATGTATACGATAAGCGATAAGTCACGTGACTATAATAATGTATGGAAATGTCATTCTCATATATTTATTATTTATCGCTTACCGTATTACGATTGAAGAATTGAAGAATGGCATATTAGCTAGGCCTAGAGATTCAAATTATTACTTGTACTAAGTATTTTAGTCTTAATATTTTACAACCTGGGGCACTTTGATGACCTTTACATATCCTGATCCTTCTTGCTTTTATACCCATCTTCCCATTTATTTATTGACCCATTATTGATGTTAACAATAAGCAGCATTAACTAAAATCACGTTACAAGTTTGCTGATTGCCTCTCTTTCTAGCCAATGGGTGCGTGCGTTAGAGAGGGCAAACAGCGAAATAGTAAAATGTAACTTTATAAAACGCGACCCAGGTAGCTCCTCACTAATCTCACTATTACATTTTCTTCAATGATAAGCAGTGAATGCTCGTTCCTATGTTTTCGTTTCGTATTTCGTGGTTACTGGTGTATTTACACATGCATTTATGAATTGCATGTGCAAAGGGACTGCGCTGTAAATTCATCGTGGGAAACGGGTTACAGGCAAGCTTAAACATGCCACCGGTGCACGGTGTTCACACATTGTGGTATTTAGGGGAAAATAAAGAAATGCAAATAAACGCTTAAATGTAAATTAAATAGCACATGGAGCGTTAAAAGATACATACAAACGAATCGGAAATACTACGAACAAATAAAACATGGAAGCCGCACGCCATATTAAATTGCCTTTTAAAAACGGGTCCTGAATTTTAGTTGACAAGTGTCACCTCTCTTCAATGCATCAATCATCATCAATTCACGGTAATGGTATAAAAAATAAACCGCCATTTAAAATAGTTGTGATTGGTCC
>JALPQI010029740.1:0-14513 GCA_025490895.1 Thaumatotibia leucotreta
AATGGTAAATATTATCTGATATTCCGTACATAAGTTTCGGAAAAACTCATTGGTACGAGCCAGGATTTGAACCCACGACCTCCGGATTGAAAGTTAAACGTCTAAACCACTGAGCCACCACCGCTTCTTTAGATCTTTTATTATACTTTTTATTGGTAAAAAACAACTACACAGCCAGTCTAATGGTAAGTGACTGTAGCCTACGGACGCCTGCAATAGGAGAAAAGGAAAACAAACTGACAAAATAAATACGCGAATTTGATTTTCTATGTACAGTCAGCTGCAGAGATAAGTAGACCCCTTGCATACAAAATTGTACTACTTTGTATTTGTACATTACGGTTTAATTATTCTTAAAACTATTAGGTACTTTAAGAATATTGTTTTCTAAAATAAACATTAGTATCAAGTCAATCCTTGTAAAATGAACTAAGTTCTAGTAATTTTCTTTAGCACGAGTGACTTTAGTAATGCGCTCCTGTTTTATAGCCCATTCAGTTGCGACAACCGTTTTCTAATAGTAATACATTACAAAATTAATATACGTCTAAAACAGAACATAATTTCGATATCTTACCTATGTTCAGTGTCTATACAGTGTGTGGCCTTTAACACGGGAGAAAAATGAAATGGGTTACTCCTTAGACTATCGGCAATAATGGGTAAGGCCGCGGATTTTGACGAATTCGGAGCTTAAAATTTGTCTTGCTCATAAAACAAAACTGATAACATCTAGAGAAATCTGATCAATTTTAAAATATTCCCCTATGCTCAGTTACATGTAATCAAATGAAATAGCTAATTTAGCTCTTTATTTAAAAGTAATAAATAAATATTTCTGCCAAAAACGTAACGTAAGTCGAGTAATTTTTTCGACTACGAGTACTTAAAACCTTTTTTTTTTTCATATTATTAGACTTGTCAGCATTCAATGTTTGATTTCAAACCAAATTAGAATGATAAACGATTGCTTCGTTCATTAAGGACTTATGATATGTGAACAATTTTACTGTTTTCTTTCCCTTTACTTTTTGGGTCACCAATTCCAATTTTTCGTTACGATACTTTCGTAACGCTATTTTAAGGTCATATTTAAGCCAATGTTGGTAGAAATTTATTTATCGACACTAGGAACTCTTATTCTAGTAGGGCAACACCCATAGGCACACTCACTCCCAATAATTCGTTAACAAATGGTTGTCACAGTGCACGCGGCGAAAGTTTTAGCAAAAAACGTCTAAAGTGGTAGTGTGATTTTTACGGTAAGTAGTGATTATTATTAAACGGCTGTTTTTTCATACGAAAGGGTTTAGTTTCAAACGTCAGTAGCATGTATTATTATGTTCAGATTGCAATTATTTACCAAGATAATCAACCTTTTTTCAAATATACGTTACACTTATGTTACGAATACGTTACATTTTTACAAAACGTAACGTATTTTTTATGTTACGTAACGAAAATATGTGGTAAAGTGAAGTGCATACAGAAATTTACTAATTTCAATGAGTTTAATTAGATTTTGAATGAGAGTATACTGTAACAAGTGTTTACGAAACAAATCAAGTTATTTTGTTATTTAGGTATTTTGATTTGCGTTTTTTTAAGTACATAATTAGCTTTTTCCAGTGGGTAATTTTACCCCCCTAGGGCTAATGAAATACAGTATAATTATTAACGCATTTAATAGTGTTAATTAATAACAGTTCAATTTCCATTTAAGCATTTATGGTGATTTATTTAGTTTATTTAGTTCCAAAGATTATGGCATTTAAACATTTATGAATATTGTTAATTTAAGTAATTACTAAGTATGAGAAATTACTTTATATGGGTTGATTATTATATCTGATTAAAACAACTATTTAGTGATAAAAATATGTTTTTTCGACCTTTATTTAATCAGAGTTCATACCAGTATGAGCTGAGCTTTATAGTAACTTTCGTTGCGTTTTATGGTAACGTAACGTATTTTTTTATGTTATGTCTGTGTCACATTCGTCAAAATCCGCGGCCTTACCCTAATCCTGTAAAGGTCCCGGTGTTTCAAAGTGGTTAAGTTCGGAGATATTGTCATTCAAAGCTAAGGACCTTTAGTACTGGATCTTGGCATCACGATGTCGTAGCTTGTCAGTCGCAAGACATCTTGATAGTATACCAGGTATGAAGTCATAACAATAATTTTGTTTTTATTTTTACACTAATTTGTTACGGTTTAAAAGAAAAAAATTACATGATTCAAGACAATGATTCAAAAATGATAAGTTATTGATAACTTTTAACTCAAGTAAATGAACCCATAATAATGAAAAATACATGAACAAAAAATAATGAAAAATGTTTTTTCTTTAAATTACAATATGTGGAAATGATTGTTGATCAGCTTATTAATGCACCGTTTAAATTTTCAACCCGGTTCTAGGCCACACACTGTATATGAATCTGACAGCAGTTTGAACCTCACGTCTACGTAGCGCCTGGTGGCAGAAAAAATATCGAAAACCCTCACTGTTGCGTTTTCAAGCGACATTCTTGCCCGTATGTTTCCAATGTGATTTAAGCATCAACCACTAAATCAACGAGCAAATTCACCCTTTAATGGTATTCGGAACGCACGCGCTGGTGAGCAAGTAGTCATTCATCATCATCATCATCATCCTTTGATAGTCCTCTGTACTGGACGTAGGCCTCTCCTATTAACTATGCGTATTTATAAACGCATTAAGAGGAAAATACCCATAAGCGGATTGGCGATCGCAGTAATGTATCCACTATGATGCTGCTTCCCATCATCAATCTTTTTCAAATAATGGTCAATGACACTTCAATCCCTTAGTCGACTCTTACGACACCCCCGCAGGAGGAGTTGGGGTGCGGACAAATGTATTCTTACTGCCGTCAACACACGGCCGACACCCGCAGGAGGAGTTGGCGTGGAGGAGATTCGCCCGTATTCAATTTGCATGCTGTATGTGTAGGCCCTTAAGTTTATTTTACATAATAGAGTAACAATTTGGTCAGTCAAGGGACGATTCGATCCGATTAGTCGGCTTTAGTTCAAAGGCTATTAGTTAAAGCCGATATAATTTTATTGTTATTGCAGCTTTACAGTTCACACATCGCGTAAGAAGGTCTCACGTAACAGTATTTTCATCACTCTTGCTGTCTAAGCGCGCCATTGCTTGCATGCATAGCGGGAGTAATAGAAAAGTGAAATTCCCTAGGGAGTAATAGAAATGTCAGTTCGTCATTTAATAATATTTTGTCTTAAAACTATTTTTTTGCCGGCAAGTGTGATGAAAAACATTAGCGGAATACTAACTCGACTCATTAAAAGTCCTCCGTCTACGGCGTCGGGCTTCTAACACTCTCGTTAGTAATTCCGTGCTTACCTCCCTAGATGCACAATGTACTATTATTATGCGTATAAAGTTACAAAGTTTTGGTAAGTGAGCATGTTTTCAATTGACTATAAAAAAGGGAGGTTTTCAATTCGACTGTTTTGAATTTTTTCTTTGTGTTTTTGTTATGAGGTAACTTCCAACAGGGTTTATCAATGAGCTATGATCGAAATAGTTTATTAAAATTACATTTTAACCTCTGCAACTAAGCCAAAACCAGAAAAGTACATATGAGCATATGACAGTTCAAGCAGTAAAAACCTCGAAATAGCCTAATATTTTAAAATGTTTGATACTTTTTATGTAGGTACTACTCAATGTTTTATGTTATTTACAACATCGTATTTTTAAATTACTTCATTAACTTAGAATTTATATACCAAAGAACGTATGACAACCGTTATTTTTGTATAGATTAAATACCGGTATCCGGTCCCTGTCCTCAAGTTTTTCGGGTTACTCATTTCCACCCTTTATGATGGCGACTGTACCTATTGACAGGATGTGTTTCTAAGAAGGAAAACAGTGTTGTTCGTAGTCGGATGAACCGTCGCTTCACATCACCGGTATTACACGCCTCACATAGTTTTATGGCCACTTCGGTTCCGGGCACTGGCGTGCATAGGAAAATATACACTTATTAAGCTATACATTAAAGATACAAGAAACAAAAATATAAAATGTTATACAGGGTGTATACTGACAGACTTTACAAATGCATTTTTGATGTCAAAAGAAGTAAAAAATGTTATTTGACATACCTACGTCATTTTCGGACAAAAAATATTGTTTTGTGATATTTAAATTTTTTAATACATGTCCAGTAATAAATTATAGGGAGAGACTTTTTTATAGTATTTTTTCCCATTTCCTCTTACGGAGCATTCCATGAAAACATGTCGTAAGCGACACTGTCTTTTCAATACTTTTGAAAAATTTAATCAGTAAGCTGAGTTACGGCATAATAATAACATATCAAGGCTTTAAGATTGACAGTGTTTCCTAACAGCTAGCATATTTTATTAGGGTAGCTACCATAGTGAGTCGTAAGCGACAAAAAGTAGATGTTTTCACGGAATTCTCCTTACGTCAATCATTGAGTATGTCAAGATAAAAACTCAGTGTTGTTTGTAGTCGGATAAACCGTCGCTTCACATCACCGGTATTACACGCCTCGCATAGTTTTATAGCCACTTCGGTTCCGTGCACTGGCGAGCATAGGAAAATATACACTTACTACTTATGCTATACATTAAAGATAGGTACAAGAAATAAAAATATAAGTCATATGCGATTTTTTTGTAATATTTTAAAAGTTGTAGGGAAAGACTTTTTTATAGTGGTTATAAGTTTTTTCCTTTTTCTTCCCATTTTCTTTAACGTAAATCAATGAGTATGACAAGATAAAAACTCTTAGTGTAAGAATTTTAATCGTGCAGGCTTTTTTTTATGAATAAGTGGTTTATACAGTGACCCCCTTATTCATAAATGTCTCCTGACTTAGCAAGCCGCTAAATATTGTTTGTTCCTTTCGAACTTATGAAAATATTGATAAGACCGAAAATGACAAACAATAATGCCCCAGCACTGGTGCCCATGAGGAAACGAAAAAAAATTACAGAGGATTTCTGACCAAATGTGAAGTTAAAAATGTCGTATGAAGTTTACCGGATTTAGTCTTTTTTAGAGAAAAAAACATTTTATACAAGACTGCCAAAAGGAGAGTATTTATGTGTCCAGCCACTATGTAACTATGTTTCATATTTTCTTTAAACGCGCAGATCTTCGCGACCACTTAACCGTTTTTAACAGTGTTTGGTATTTTTAAACTGTTTTTACCGTTACGCAATGATAAACGCCTTTCGTGAAACGTTCTTGTTATTGGGTTCTCTTACTTTTATCACATTTAATTGACAGATATTAAAGGTAAAAAAAGTACATTTTTTGCGATAATTTTGTTAGTAACATACTTTTTCATCACACTTGCTGTCTAAGCGCGCCATTGCTTGCATCACTTGCATGCGTAGCGGGAGCAATAGAAAAGTATTAAGTAAGTAAGTTACGTATTTCAAGTAGTAGTTAAGTATTTTATGTAGTGAGATTGAACATAAAAAAAAAACTATTTTTTTTTTGCATATTTATTTTACCAATACTAGGAACATTTCTTGCTTCTTTAAGTCTCAGGAATATGTTGTAATTTTTTCCCTTTCTTCATGGGCACCCTGTAGACCCAGGAGAAGGTCAATGTCTAACATATTATTATTAAACTGGGATCAGAAAGGGATTCGAAAGTACTGTTGACACGACAAATGACACAACATTTACCAAGAAAAGAGTTGTTTATATAATATATGTAGTGAGTGATGAATTAATCTATTGTTTGCAAGTCTCTGCATTTAAGCTATGAATATACGAAAATAACTATGAATATATCCTAGATTGACTTAAACATTGTTGTGTCAACAGTACTTTCGAATCCCATTCTAATCGCGGTTTGATAATATACTTGTAGGTACAGTCACGTCTAATAATATGTATACATTTCGGAACGTATGTCAAAGGCATAAGGATCAAAATCGTATACATATTATTATATCCGACCATATGTACATTAACATAGCATTCAAAGCTTTAAACTGTTTTGTGAAGCCACTGAAATTTGAGAACTCTATGTAGAATTAACATAAACAAATGCAGTTACTTGCATACAAAACTGCACTCTCAACTTCTAATAGCTCGTTTAGCTTAGTTTGGGATTGTCTGAGTAATTATGTATGCTAACTTGAAGAAATTAAGGTTTATTTTGCTGCAGACGACTATAATGTAATAGTTCTCTGAATATTTTTGTTTCGCAATAATACTTCACAGGTATCAGATTATTGAGAGTTTTTCACTTTTAGAGGCATCCAATTTGAAATTACAAATAAATAATTATAAATATTAAATGTCATATATCAAAGAAATTTCACAATACGTTAAATAATTATAGTCAGGTTTGTAACGACAATTAAGCACAAAATTTTCTTTTTTAAATTACAAGCGATATTATAAATCGACGATATTTTTTTTATTCCTAAAGATATCACAATTAATAGTCGTTACAATCCTGACTGAGATGTTTTTTTTTATTTCAGGCTAATCGGGTGTCCTTAAACGTAAAAATGTCCATAAAAATAGACTCTGATGTAATTATCACTCTTCAAATCAGAGCAAAAAACCAATCTGTATACTTAAATTGATTCTTAATTGTCTTATCTAGTAAACAACTTTTTAACCTAAACATGCACATTTTCCTTGATTGGAAACTACTCGATACTAAATATCAAAAATACGAGTGCGAAAAGCAGTTGCGATACAGTTTTCAGTATAGATACCTAACCTTCCGAAGTTTCGACATAACAAGAAATGAAACTTTTCTTGCACTAGTTCGTAAAAAAAACACCACCTGTTTTTTTATGTGACGAAGGTAGACAACTGGGCTCTCAGCCCACCTGATGGAAAGCACTAAGGCCCATGGACATAGTGATCAAAAAATCGCCTATGCGCTGCCTACCCTGAGGACTTAGATGGATTACTTCTATTTAGCCAGTAATTACACCGACTATCTTACCCCCAAACCGAAACACAGCAGTGCAAACACTGCTATTTAGCGGCAGGTTAACGGGTAAGACGGCGGTAGCTATCCGGGCGGACCCTGCACGAGGTCCTACCACCAGCAAACTGAAATTGTACACTTATTCCCAAATAAAACAGTGTCCGAAAACTATAGTTAAAACTAAAATATTTGAAACAGTATTACCGTCCAATCTGTATTCATGAAGGCTCAAATGGAACTTTCACGAATTTAATTTGGTCGCCAAACTTTACGATGAAAATTTAAATTTGATTATGTTTTAAAGAAAGTTTTAGTGCAATCAAAGAGTTAACTAAACTGTTAATCCGACAATGTCGTAACGTAACAGATGTGCTTCTCAATCAACTGATTTAAAATACGAAATTCGCCGGATTCATCTAATGTCGCAGCCACGACATTGGTCTAAGGCGACCGTCTTAGCGGAAAACCGCACGTGTGATAGGAAGTACCCATATCGGCATCCCGCTCCATCTCATGGATTTGCTCACCGCTGGTCGATTTAGTAAAGACCAATATCATGGCCGGGCCTTAAAGGGTCAAAGTATTTTACTACTAACAAACATTTTCTATTTTCATTCTATGTTCAACGAAACAAATCGAATACGTACACCGTTTGTCAGTAAAAACGAAAAAAAGTAAAAAAATATTTCTGACTTTTTAAATTTTACATTCTTAAGAAAATAGCCCAAGATTATAATGTATTAATTACTGTTTGGATGAGCGGTGTTTCTTAGCACTTAGATATTGTTTTTACTTCTAAAGCTATCGAATAATATATTTTTTGTTTTTTTTTTAAGTGTTTGATTATGAAAAAATGCAAGTTTTTATGTTTGTTTATATTTTTTTGTTTTCTACTGACAAATGGTACAGATTACCTTCTAGTTTAACTTTGTCAATATACACTAAAAACTAAGATATGTAGAACTAAAGACCTAAGAGCTGCCGACTTCCTCGCACAACGCATCAGTATTGCGAGACAGCGAGGAAATGCCGCCAGCGTCCTCGGTGCAATGCCACAAGGGCCAATCTTAGATATCGGTTAGGTTAAGTAGTTTAGTTAGATTTAATCTATGTACAATTTTTGAAGAAAAAAAAGTAGAGCATACGTTAAATTGTCCTCCAGTGTACACTAAATATTTGGACATAGGGCGTTGTCGCGAAGTTTTCCCGTTTTTGCTTCTACGTGTAAAACTTTCGCAGTTATGCCCTAAAGGGCACGCCTCAGTGACTCCGTCCTAGTTTGCCCCTGCTTCACAAAAGGTTTAAAAACGTCGTATGTCCATAGCTTTTGTGGCTACTTGCGTCCTTTTGAACTGTTGTACATTGTTCTGTAAGTGTGGAGATATCTTCGGATTAGCTGTGTTTATTGTCTATCTTTAAGAGTTTAACAAGAGAAGTTTATTTAGGAGAAAAAAGTTTCGATGAAGATACAATAGCAGAGTTTAAAATAAGACGGGTCTCAATTCGTCTGTGCTTTTCTCAAACATGCAATGAAATAAACAATAAAACATAAGTTTTTTTTCGGCATAATGTCATGATGCCTGTGCCACAAATTTATGTGGAATGGAATTAAAAAAGAGCACTTTGCCGGCCTAGGCCTTCAAGATTTGTATTAAATTCCATTAACGACCTCTTGTCCTAGTCGCACCTGAATACCTGAAACGTTATACTTCGCAGCCTATTATAAGGAACATAACAACAATATTTCATTGCAAGTTTGAGAAAATATTTAGTCTCACTGTGAGGTTCTGGGAAGCGGAATAAGCCCCTTAGGGGATTTTTGTTAAATAAGTTCAAGTTTCAAACGTAGGTGTTCTAAGTAGTTGTAGGTGTTGTACTTAGAATTAGAAACTTGTGTTTTATGAAAATAGTCGAGCCTTCTAAAACTTCCTGAAACCTCCCTAATCTGAATCCCTGAACATCAAAACAACGGTAATGCGCTTATTTTTCGGTTACGTTGTATATAATAGTACATTACGACACAAGTGGGAAAAACATGAATTGGAAACGAGTGGCGATGTTTTAAAACACGACCGATAGGGAGTGTTCTAAATGGATACGAGTTACGAATTTGACGATTTGCACGTGTCTAACTAGTACGACGTTTTTTAGTGCAGATGACCCTCCAAAGTTTTGGACCTGACGTAAAATGATCCACTTCTCGCACTAGAGCCTAAAAAAGGCACCATCTGTACTAAAAATATGTTTTATCAAAATTTAGAGGAATAATAATAATAGGATACGTTTCTTATTTTTTAATCTTAGTTTAGTGTGTAATCAATTTAGATATGTTAGTCTTCTCTGTACTTCTTTACATTAAATAAAATCATCTCATAATGCAGGAATAGAAATTGCTCCTTATTTGAAAAAGATTTGGAAAATCTTCTCGCTTCAAAATGCTTTTTTATGAAACAGTAAGTATATTTTCCATTTGTATATATAGACCAAAATAAATATTCAAGCGGACCCCATCTCACATTTACCATACAAAAAGAAAGGGACCGAAATTTAATAAAGCTATCCCTTGGCAAAGATAGGTTTTCACCGATTCTCTTCACAAAATGCCTTATGGAGTACTTTAGCTTGGTAACACCAAAAATATGTATACATTTTTGCACCTTATCACCTCGAAATAAGGTGCAATAATGTAACTATATCTGTGACGTCAATTACATGGGTGCCATTTTGAAAAAGGTTGTCCATAGAGGTTGGTTGAGCTCCTGAATTTCATTTTGTTTTCGTGTTACTTGATATGTTTTTGCTGTCTATTTTTGTGTTTGGAAAGGTTGATACGTGGGTATTTGATATATTATGTGATGTTTTATTTTTGTAACAATAATAGATAATGATAAATTATTGGTGATAATGAAAACATCCAAAAATAACTTAGTTTTTTGGTTTCAGTGAGATAATATTACATGCCGTTGTCAAAGACTGAAAGAACTACTTGTTTTTCAAAACGATCTAGCGTTTATAAATATCTTACTAAAATAAAGTACTTACTATTGTAAGCAATCGTTAACTACAAACTACGTAATTTGTGTGGAAAAAATCAAATATTTTGTTAATATTTCATTTTATCTCCACATTAACTAAATACTTAACTATGTTTATCTTTGCTACTGTCTATTTCTATCTTTGCACAACTAGTGCGGGTTCAAATCCTGTCTTGGTTTCTGATAAATTCTCTCTTTTTCTTATATAGGTACTTATATACAATTTATATTGGTACTACAATTACAATTTATAATATAGGTAGGTTAATAGGTACTAACCTATAACGATATTTCGATTTCAATTTAAAAGCAACATCTTTAAGGTGACATTATTCGTCATTATTCTCAAACTTGTAACCACTTTTTCTTTTGACTTTTTAAGAAAATTAGGCCAAAACTTGAGCTTGCCAACAAATATGTTACACACCAAGTCTCTCACATTGAGTAATGTGCTATTACTTTATTTCCTAAATCGCTTCAGTCTTCAACATATTAAACTCTCAAAACTTCAATCATCTATCAAGGCTTTCATCAAAGTTGCTCTCTTCAAAACCTTGAGAGTAATTCGTACTTTACAGAATTAAATGAATCTCGATAAAATTATCAAATGAAGGGTCCACGGAAAAAACATGCCCAGTGCTTTAAAAAATCAGAGCATATTAACACCTTATTCTGTTTAAAGTAAGGTTGTTTTTCCTTCTGTAATTTGAATTGACTAGACATGTTCCTTCCGTGGACACTTCAAATGCACAATTGAAAATGGAAATAAAAAGTATTATTTTACAACCACATCATCATCATCATCATCATCATCATATCAGCCGAAAGACGTCCACTGCTGAACATAGGCCTCTCCCAAAGATCACCACAATGACCGGTCCTGCGCCACCCGCATCCAGCGGACTCCTGCGACCTGCACCAGGTCATCAGTCCACCTTGTGGGGGGCCTACCCACGCTACGCCTTCCGGTACGTGGCCGCCACTCAAGAACCTTCCCGCCCCAACGGCCATCGGTTCTACGCGCAATGTGCCCCGCCCACTGCCACTTCAGTTTAGCGATTCGGAGAGCTATTTCGGTTACTTTGGTTCTGCTGCGGATGGTCTCATTTTTAATCCGATCACGCAGAGGGACTCCTAGCATAGCCCTCTCCATTGCCCTTTGGGTGACTTTGAGCTTTCTTATGAGGCCCATTGTAAGCGGCCACAATTCCGTGACTATTTCATATAGGTAACTTTTATCGGTATTTTTCGACGCTGAATATAAACCCGATATTTTTATATGAAATTGGAATCGTTATGATAAATGAAAACATAAAAATGTGGATTTAGATTTTAAGTGGCTATATAATCTCAGATTCAAATTCAAACGTTTAGAACTCGGTACGAGCTGGGGTTCGAACCTACTCCCCTACCGCATAACCAAAATTTGCACGTTTATGTAAATAAAAATAAAACATATTGAGACGTCGTACACAAATCGACCTTTAAACTTAGTCCCACGGTAAGCTCAATTAAGGCTTGTGGTGCGACGACATATAATATAATAGATAGACATATTATACATATAGATACATACTTAAATACATAGACATCTACGAGCACGGAACAAATATTTGTGCTAAATAAATACACAAACAATGCCCTCGCCGGGATTCGAACCTGGAACCTAGCTTCGTAGGCAGGGTCACTACCGACTAGGCTGACAAAATGTAGTATGATCGCAAAAATAACGACACAAGTGCTAAAAACATGAAATTCGAAACGAGTGGCGATATTTTAAAACACGACCAAAGGGAGTGTTTTTAATCGACACGAATTATGAATTTCCTTTTTACACGTGTCTTGTAAGACGTTTTTTAGTACAGATGGCCCTCCGAAGTTTTGGATCTGACGTAAAATGAGCCACTTCTCGCACTAGAGCGTAAAAAAGGCGCCATCTGTACTAAAAACGTCATGTTTAGTCAAATCGAGATCAATCGTGAAAGTCGTAATGACACTCCCGGCCGTAACGACAGCATTACTCACAGAAGGAATGCTGTTATGAAATATTGTTATCAATTTGCATTGGGGCATTCCCTTTTTTTACTGACATTTAATTTTCTCTTCTAAAAGCACCGTTAATCTTGGCACAGAGAAGTTTCAGATGATACAAGGAAAAATCCTAAGAAATTACTTTTGACCTTTCCTTGTTTATACTCTTTCTAATTATTACAGGTCCATGTAAAAGAAATTCCAAAATTCAGGTCAATGTAAAAGATAATGTACCTACGCTGATGTACATACTTCATACGTACATCATAAGCCTATGATAGTCCACGGGTGAACATATATTTCTCCTATTAACTATGCTATACGCATTAGGAGGTAAATGCCCATAATCACCACGCTGGGCAAGCGGATTGGCGATCGCAGTAATGTGTCCACTATGATGACGCTGCTGCCCGTCATCAATCTTTAATCAAATAATGGTCAGTGACACTGCAATCCCTTAGTCTACCCCTACGGCACCCGTAGAAGGAGTTGGAGTGGTTAACAAATATGTTCTTAAATGTGTTCAGCCAAAATAACGCGCTAATGTACCACGATGAAAAAACTAAAAACACATTTACAGCCAGACCCAAATCCATATTGCCTAAAATCACTTATACAAGGTGCCCGTGAGGAAAGGGAAAAATTTTAACAGCATATTCCTGAGACTAGAAGAAGCAAAAAAATGTTAAGTGAGTTTTGGTGAAATCTGCAAAAAAAAACATGTTTTTTTAGTTTTTTTTTTGATGTTTTGAATGCCTCAATAAAGGATTTTATTAATAAACTATCGCGAAAAATGCACTTCAAAAGTTTTTTTTTATTCGCTAGGTAATAAAAGATTTTGTTTGTTCATTTGATGTCTGTCAATTAAGTGTGACAGGACTAATACAACATGGTAACAAAATCGTTTCCTAAAATGCGTTTATCATAGCGTAACGGGCTAAAACGGTTTTAGGAAAAAATGTAATTTTCTCTTAAAATAGACTGAATCCAGAAAACTTCATATCACATTTTTAACTTCAAATTTGGTCAGAAATCCGCTGTTGATTTTTTTCCCCTTCCTCATGGGCACCGTGTATTTCAAGTTCGTTGAGTATACCGGCAGCTCATAAAAGTCATGGAAATACTTTATTAAAATAAATACAATTTAAGTACGTACCATTTAATCAAACTAACCTAGCTAACTTTCAATTTCAAATAGGCTCTTGTATGTTGTAGTGGCACTGTATCAATGCTGGCACAGTTACTGAAGTAGGGCTTGTCCATTAATCACGTCATACGATTTTGGCCTATTTTAGAGACCCCAACCCGCCATGGTGATATTTGGTGATATTTTCAGGACTTAAAGCCATTATGGCATGTAATTTATTGCCAACTTAAGGAGTCCTTTTAATAACACTTGAATTTACGTACTTTATTAAACACATGTGATGGAAAAAAACCTTTTTAGTAAATGTACGCGAAGTTTAAAACTCGGTTCAGGGTGTGACATCTGGTAATATTTAAAAAGTGTTATTTAAAAAAAGGATTTGATTTGAGACTCTTTTTAATTATTTTTACTAGATATAAGTAATGCTGAAAGAGTGGAAGAGTGGCCGGAGGCAGGTCGACATAGATCAGATTGGAGAAAATGGGGGGAGGCCTTTTCCCAGCAGTGGGACACTATAGGCTCACAATAAATAAATAAAATAATAAGTAATGCTGTTCAGCAGAAAGTAACAAAAAATTCCACGTGATTTCTCCGATGACCCCTCCTCCTGTATGGTGATAGTTGTTGATTTTTTCTTGACCCCCTTACCTCTATAAAGTGTGACGTGATCAATGGACAAGCCCTTACCTACTTTTTTCACTGATATATCACTGAAAAACTCGAGTAAGCGTGATGGATAACTTTGCGTAACGTTAGCGATTACTACGTGACCGTTATACTTGCTAAATCGTGTTACACACTTGTACTGACAGAATTAACTAATATTTTTTTTCTCGTTTTCCAGGTAAATGCAAATACTAAGCTGTTTCTACGCCATTTTACTGTGTAAGTCTAGACATGATGATTTATCTATAGAACAGTTCATTACTAAAAGTAAAACTCTTAATATAAACCTAATGTTTATGCAGTATTCTCACTTTTAGGCAAATTTTTGTATCACGATTTTTCGTAAGGTAACACAATCATTTTGTGAACATAAACTTAATAATAGAGAAGAGATAATCGATTGCCCTGCGTAGCGATTATAAGCATTTACCTCCTAATGTGTACATACCCACTCAAGTGCTTCATGCAACTGTGGTTGCGAAGTATCAATCTTATTTTTATGTAAAATACGAGTGGTTGTCAAATACAAAGCAAGTGAGTGGATAACGCCCAGCCACCAGCCGTGTGGTGACGGCAGTAAGAATACATTTTGTCACCACCCCCAACTCCTCCTGCGGGTGTCGTAAGAGTCGACTAAG
>JALPQI010029741.1:0-12512 GCA_025490895.1 Thaumatotibia leucotreta
AAGGTAAACGGATGTAAGAATACATTTGTCACCACACCAACTCTTCCCGCGGGAGTCATATGAGTCGACTAAGGGATACTTGTCATTTTGCGTTCTAGACGATCCACGAATAACACCATAATACCACTATTGATTCTTTATTCAAATAGGAATTGCAACAAACTCTTTTGAAGGGACTAAGCTACCCATAAAATTAAAACTACTTCAGGCATTAATGCAATGTCTTATCCGATCAATATTGAGAAAGCCGTGCCAAGTTCCAGCATTGTTATTCCTATAATATCCTAAGATAAACTCTCCAAACTAAACCTACAATACCCTTATAATCTTTATCGATCACCATCATACCAAGAATCCCAATATGCTTTGCATCTAAAATTTTTAGACTAAAAATACCCTCGACGAGCTGTCAAACGCTCAATTTAAGCCGGGTTTACTATAAAATATATACAAGAAAATATAGTATAATGCTCGTATATTGTAATACAGTACGAATATAGTAGGTAACAAAACAGACAAGTAAATCCTTCCTTATTCGAGTAAAGTTTACTGCACTTCCTCAATTTAAATGCTTGAGTGCTGTTTTGTTAATTTCTAGCTACTGTGGTTTTCACTAGGGTTAGCACTTTATTGTTTTAGGATACTACATAAACGTATACCACATTTTACTTGTAGAGTAATCGTACATTTTTTAATTATTTATTTATTATACAACATTAGGTGATTTTTTCTATGGACGTATTCAGACTATTCCTCGACTAAACTTAAAGAGAAAATAAAGTATTTCCCGTGGACGACGTGGACCTTGCAACACCAAATTTGGTAACAGCGATATATTCTCGGCACTTTCTTGTGATTTGCTGGTCTTTATTAATATAAGGTGTTAACTACACCTTAAACAAAAATAATATAAAATACACAGGGCTGATCCAATTACACGTCGTGTAATTTACAAAAAAAGGATTACGAGTAAGTAGAAGATATTTTATATGCTTTCGTCTAGTTATCTAGATAACTAGACGAACGGTACCTACTAGTTTTCTCTACTACTCATTTGTTATGGACGTTATGGTATTGCTGGGGCTGGCAAACCAGGCATATTCTTCAGCCTGACGGGCTTGGTGAAGGTTTTGTGCCAACTCAGGGTATAATTTTTTTAGTTTATCCTACTTCCTAAATTTTCCAAATTTTGATATTTTCATATTTTTTCGGATCGCGGATTTTTATTTTGTTGTATTTTTTTAAAATTTTCCATATTTTGATATGTTCATATTTTTTCTACTCAGAATCGCGAGCTCTTTCGATCCTCATTAGCAGAAAAAAGTGTCACAAGAATTCCATTTTTTTTTTGTTTTCCACTGTGTTACAGTCGAAGAAAGTGTATGAAAAATAGTAACTTAATGGAATTTTTTTTGGGACACATTTTGATTTCTATCAGGATCGAAAGACCTCGTGATTTTGAGTGAAAAAAATGTAAAAAAAAGTCCAAATTTGAAAATAAAAATCCGCTCAATCAGAATAAGTCTGTAAGTTCCCTGAAACAATTCACCATTATTCTTGTGAGATTGTCCAGCCCTAGCAATATTAGTTTGCGGTCTGCGTGCGTGTGGTCTGACGGCTTTGACCTCCGCAGGGCTCGGGTTTCGGGCCTTCATAGGGTCCCTCGCTGGACACAGGAATGGCAAAAATGACGAGGTTTCACACCGCACAACGCGCATTATACATTTAGACCTTTATGCATGAACGGCTCCTAACTTAGCAAGGCAATCGTATTGTTCTTATCGGCTTGCTAAGTAAGGGGACGTTTATGAATAATTAGACCCGATATGTTTTATACTGCCACACTATGCCATAGGCACCGAATTATTTATAGTTCGGGAAATATTATTTGACCGACCGACTGATCTTACTTACGACCTTTTGTTTTGCGTTAACACTAACTAGACAATCAGCAGTCTAGCGCTTTTCTATTGTTAACGATGCAAAACAAAGGGTCGTAAGTAAGATAAGAGTCGGTCAAATAATATTTCCTGAACTATAAATATATTTAATATATTAGTTACGTTTGTCGTAGACCACCTGACTACGTAGGAAATATAATTATATCTTAACCTAGCCCTTGACGGCCCCCAACCCCGCGGCAGACCATAGAAGCGATGGTTAGATCCCATGAAGGCTGAGCATGAGTGTAAATGGGTTCACAGTAGAAGATACCCACGATCGCGCAAAGTGGAGGAAATGTAGCAGGAAAGCGGACCCTGGCAAAGGCCGAGATAACGCTAGGTAGAAGAAGAAGAAGAGACGTTTATCTAATTAGTTTGTCGATCGCGATAGAATGCATTACGTAACCTATAACGTATCCTTTACTTTCAAAGTTATCGTACGGCCAGTGCAAATTACAGAAATCTTATTCTAATGGTCACCAGTCTCATAAGGATATATTATTTGGAAACTATTGCAAACGGCTCTTGAAAAAGCTCCTCACTGTAGGTGTAGAGCATCCAGGAGCCGACAAATCGTCAGCTTAAATAATATATAATACAATATTCTGTATTTATATTCTTCTGGTGGTTCTCTGTCCCTGGTTGGTGGTCCCCATGGTTTTCTGTCCCTATACAGGGACAGAAAACCGGACGTATACTTATCTATTTATGAACTCAACTGATTTAGAGCAACGTGCGAAGTCAGGGCAGGTCGCTAGTATTTTATTTATAAATGCAATGCATTTTTTTATTAACATGGGCTGACAAACCTATCAGTTAATAAAATATAATAGCCCCATAAAAAACTAATGAAAGTTATGTTAGAAACAATGTAACGTGTAAGTTACTATTTTTGGTCTTTGTAATAATGCGTTGAAAGCTCGCAACTCCTGCGCATGAAAGACGTCGCTTGACAAATTTACAGGCCATATTTTAAACCCATTTACCGCAATATGGCTTTTGTTAGGTGTTGACTTTTGTTAGTTTTGGTTAAAATTGTAACAGTTTAAAGTGGGTAACTTTAATACTTTCCATACATCTTTCATAGATGAATTATGGAGAACTTGCAAATTTAATGCAGTTTGTTCTTAAATTAGGTGAGAGTCAGAACGACGGGTGTACCCACGCAAATATATAAAATGAACATACAAAAAAAAATACTAAAATTGTACTATTTAGTAACTACTTTGAAAAAATTGTACCTCTTGACGAATAACGTTACTGCAATGAGGATTTTCTGAAATGACGTTCACCAGGGCGGCAGCACTGCGGCGCTAGGTCCAGAAACTTGTCTAAATTCTCAGAGCGCCTAATAGTTTCGTGTATAAATGTTTCGTATGAGTTAATAAAATTACATAAAAAAATAAAAATACCTTCTAGTTACTTTTTCTTTGGGGCCAGATAATTGTGTTTCTTAGCGGGAGCTTACGGCTAAGTGGCGCCAACTAGTGGCATACGTTTTCGAGAAAACCCTCATTTAAAGGAAGGTACACCCTCGTCTTGACAGTCAGGACGGCGGGTGTACACTAAGTTCACCAAGACCTAAAAGACTATTACCTAATGTTATTAGGCAATTGTGCTTTTTAAAACATCATGTGTCACTGACGCCATACAATCACATCTAATCAAGTTAAGTTGAACTTTTCACAGTTTCGCGTAAGTCCGTACTCCATTAGCGAAGCTGTATCTGTTGCTGGCACTGATAGCAGAACTTTCCGCTGTCGTCTAGAGCCGTCAATGGATATCAAAAGGTTAGTATCCATTATTTATCTACGATTTTTATCATCAGTTCCCAAATGATCTGCAGAAAAAGAGAAATATAGCAAAAATAGCAAAAAAGAAGCATTTTAAGTTACAAAGACCCCAATTTCATCAAAATGTATTCGCCGCCAAATGGTTCAAAACAAATGACTTTTGCATTGACTGCTATCTTACCCACTTTACCTTATCTATAAGCCTAAATAAACTTACACCTTTAAATTCTATGAATTAAAGTCAAAAATCGCTTAAAATATATTTTATTAGGTGTATTTGTAAAATGGCCAGGCTACCATCTTTACAAAATTATTTTGCTGTTGTCGAATTTGTACTAGCACCTTATGATCCAAGATTTAAGGTTCAATATAGGTCATTTAGGAGTTAATTAGATGCTAGATGAACAGGTGCGCAGGAGCATGCAAGTTGCATTGTTGTTGCAGGTTATTTGAGATGTGATTGTTCTTGGCATTGCCTAGCTCTTGCTTGCGGCATTTCTTGGAAAAGCATTTTTTTTAAGAAACAAAAGGATACTTATGTTTGTACCGGTCGTACTCTATGGCAGACACTTGAGTACTTGTACAATTTATTAAAGTGACTTAAAGATGTATATTTAAAAATTAAAGAAAGGTAGACGGCCTTTAGACTAAGAAGAGTAATCTTCTAGATAACAAACTTCATAATACCGGTTAAAGGCAGAACCAACTATGGCGTTTAAACATCACCTTATAGTTAAGTTAGTATGTATTTAGCAAGTTTTTAGCATAAAAAGTTTTTTGCAACAACTAGGTACTTCAAGGAAATAGTTGGTTCTAGGCCTTTAAACCTGTGATAAAATGTAACATCAAATGAAGGGTCCACGGAAAAAACATGTCCATCAGTGCTTAAAAAATCATGGCAAATCCACACCATATTCTGTTAAAAGTAAGGTGGTTTTTCCTTCTGTAATTTGAATTGACTAGACATGTTCTTTCCGTGGACCCTTAAAATATTGGATTTGTAGACGTTTGTCTGTCCATATTTATTAATCGAAGATTGATGACAGCAGCAGCAGCGTCATCAATATCATCGTAGTACTATTGTGCCGTGTGGTGACGGCAGTAAGAATACATTTGTCACCACCCCAACTCCTCCTGCGGGTGTCGTAAGAGTCGACTAAGGGATTGAAGTGTCACTGACCACTATTTGATAAAAGATTGATGATGGGCAGCAGCGTCATCATAGTGGACACATTACTGCGATCGCCAATCCGCTTGCTCAGCGTGGCGATTATGGGCATTTACCTCCTATTGCGTCTATACGCATAGTTAATAGGAGAGGCCTACGTCCAGCAGTGGACTATCATAGGCTGATGATGATGATGATGATGATGATGACCTCCTTTGATGATGCGATGTGCAATTTAGTAAAATTTTGACAACTCTTCGACCAATACACCTAAAGCTATTATTTTTCCATCAATATTGTGTATCTGGGGATAAATCCAAAGGTCGTTGGTCCTAGCTGTTTATTTATCGATCGATCAACGTCCAACATAGGTAAAAACGATTCCTATGGTAGCGTCAGACATGCAGTCCTGCCATATTGAGTTGCCCGCTTCAGGCCAAAGAAATGGCGGAACATCTTATAAATCTTCGTAGATACTTGGTGTTTTTTTCCGTTTAAAATAGCCATGGGAATAGGACCATTTTTTATTTTATTTAAAAGGCACACTAAATGACTAAACAGATAACAGTCAATACCTAAAAATATTAAAGAAATGATGGGTTTTACATACATTAAAATATCATCTAAAATAAGCATGCACTGCATGATTTACTATAAATTACGAGTAAAAGCTATCCTAAAACTATACTTAAAGAAATTCACATTAATAATTGGGGCGACGGCAGTAAGAATACATTTGTCACTACCCCAACTCTTCCCGTGGGTGGCGTAAGAGTCAGGTTAGGGATTGAAGTAACGTGTCACCGACCATTTATTTCTCGAAGATTGATGATGGGCAGCAGCATCATGGATCATAGTGGACACACTACTGCGATCGCCAACCCGCTTGCCCAGCGTGGGGATTATGGGCATTTGGAACAAAATTGTTTTCGTTGTCTTGTTTCATACCACTCCGTCACGCATTTAGTTGCTGTTTCGACTCAGTATATAAAAAAACCGGTGCACTTGTATTTCTTTTTCACGCTAGATTTTAATCCAAACATCAAAACTTGGAAACGAAACATCATCTCATACAAAAACTTAAGACAACGAATAGAATTTTGACCCATTTACCTCCTAATGCGCCCATAGGGATTCAAGCTATTCTTGAGTTATCACCCAACTAAGATGGCAGACAACTAAATGCTGTCGTTCTTTTGTATAAAAAAGGCGAGTGAAGCGAAGGTCGTCTCCTAGATTTTTTTTTTAAGTTGGCACAACAAAGTGGCTCCACTCCACCTGATCGTAAGTGAAAAGTAGAGCCCAAATCGCGGCGGCAACGAACAGGATCAATCCATATATGGTAAATGGGCGGACATCATAAAACATGAGGAAGCATTATATATCTGACTCATTCGAAACTTGACAACTATCCACAAAAAATACTATTGTACCAACGCTCCCAATAAGGTCATAGTTAAAATTGTACATTTAAATGTTAAAAATCCAGCGTGAATGCGTTTTGATTGCATGTGAATGGTCCACGGAAAGAACATGTCTAGTCAATTCAAATTACAGAAGGAAAAACCACCTTACTTTTAACAGAATAAGATGTGAAATTGCCATGATTTTTTTAAGCACTGGACATGTTTTTTCGTGTACCCTTCATGTAGTTGTCACGCATTCAGAGATCATGTTAAACTGGCCCAATTCTCACTTTGCTTACATTAAAAACCGTAAATTCAGGGCACCAGTCTCTGTCACTCTAATCACGCCTTAATATGGATGGCAGAGAGATCAAAAGATCCTTCGCGCATGCGTAGTGGTCCCGTAAACTATTAACTTGCGCAAAGCATTGTGCGTCGCCGCAGGCGCCGGCGCCGGAGGTAAAAAATAACAATTTGTATGAAGAATAGCTATTCTTCATACAATTGTTTGAGTTTAAGCATTGTTAAAGGACGGTTGAGCAACTTGACTGTGACAGTTTGCTGGACATTGGACAAAATTATATCAATATACTTATGAGCGAGCGGTATATTTTAATTGGTCCTGCAATTCATTACAAAAACCAATCGTAAGTGGCTATCAAGTAGGTAAATAAAAAATACGTGTTAACAAAAACATTTACATATAGAATAAAACTGAAACAACCCACAACCAACTACTTAACAACAATGTTTACTACTTCGTAGATTTCTGTTTGAGTCTCGTGGCGTTGACTGACAATTTTACTTTATTGGTCTACTTTATTACTTACATCGTCGTCTTTTCTAAGAAGACCTCTTATAATCAGGAACTTTAGTCATGACATGAAGGAACGACTATAGGAAGAGATTTTTCATCACACTTGCTGTCTAAGCGCGCCATTGCTTGGGCGCGTAGCGCGAGTAATAGAAAAGTGATATTCCCTAGGGAGTAATAGAAATGTCAGTACGTCATTTAATAATAAATAAATGTTTTGAGTTTGAGTTTGAATAATATTATGTCTTAAAACTCATTTTTTTGTCGGCAACTGTGATGAAAAACATTGTATGCATCACGGTAGGCAAGCGAGTCATAAAAGCCTACTAACACTCTCGTTAGTAATTCCGTACTTACCTCCCTTGATGCACAATGTACTATTACTTCGATTAGAACTTTGGTACAAACATTTTAAAACACTAATTAAAAGCTTAACTCACGTATCTTTAGCTCTTTTATTCGACTTATTTTGACCATAGACAAGCATGCAACCGTTGTCTTTCTATTCACATCATCATCATCAGCCTATCGTAGTTCACTGCTGGACGTAGCCCTCTCCAATTAGCTATGCGTATAGACACATTAGGAGGTAAATGCCCATAATCGCCACGTTGGGCAAGCGGGTTGGCGATCACAGTAATGTGTCCACTATGACGACGCTGCTGCCCATCATCAATCAAATCAAAGGATGGTTAGTGACACTTCAATCCCTTACTCGACTCTTATGACACCCGCGGGAAGAGTGGGGATGGTGACAAATGTATTCTTGCTGCCGTCACCACACGGCAATCAGAGATCATGCTTTCTATTCATTATATTTTAAAAATGCAGACAAATTAAATGTGTTCTTTTTTCTTTCCCTGGCACTATAATTTATAGAGAAACACATGAATATGGTTTCATTAGTTCAGTCACTACCACGAACTTCCAAATTCGTATTTATCGGGGATTTGTCTCTGTCATTCCAACGAAGGCTTCATTAGAGTGACAGAGAAAAATCCTCGGAATTCACGGATATTGAAGGTCGCGGTAGGGCCACAGGCGTCGACGTTTTTTTATGTGACGAAGGTAGACAACTGAGCTCTCAGCCAACCTGATGGAAAGCACGAACTGATGCACATGGACATAGCGACCAGAAAATCGCCTATGCGCTGCCTACCCTGAGGACTTAGATGGATTGCCTCTACGAGCCAGTAATACCAGTAATTACACCGGCTATCTTACCCCCAAACCGAAACACAGCAGTGCAAACACTGCTATTTAGCGGCAGGTTAACGGGTAAGTAACTCTTCCCGCGGGTGTCGTAAGAGCCGACTAAGGGATTAAAGTGTCACTGACCATCCTTTGATACAAGATTGATGATGGGCAGCAGCGTCATCATAGTGGACACATTGCTGCGATCGCCAATCCGTTTGCCCAGCTTGGCGATTATGGGCATTTGGCTCCTAATGCGTCTATACGCATAGTATATGTAGTTGATAGGAGAGGCCTACGCCCAACAGTGGACTGAGATAGGCTGATGAAGTGAAGTAACGGGTAAGACGGTGGTAGCTATGCGGGCGGACCTTGCACGAGGTCCTACCACCAGCAGACATTATACAGAGCTACTTTCGCTTTTATAATATTAGAAGGGATATTTTATTTGGATGTAAGGGTGAATTTACAAGAAACAAGGAAGCACTAGTAGACAAGGACTTTTGATCTAAAATTAATTTGGATTTATATCGACCCCGTGTAGACGAAATGCATTACCGAAATGGAGCGCGCAGTCGTGTTCTGCACCCGATATAGATGCTAGGTGATTTACATTTAAAGTCAGACAACCATACAAAATGTAACAAAAAACACTTTTGAGTTTAACTACAAGTAAGGACCAAATGTTGATTATCATAAGATAAAAATACAAGAATTACTCTGTTTTATGTGTAATAAATACTGATCCCCCAACATACAAGCTCTGTGTACAGGGTGGCGCATTCAAATCGGTCAGTATGGGAAAGTCTGAAACTATAAGACATATGAAGATTTGTTCTTAGAAACCATGTCACCGATTTTGATAAAAAGAAAAACTGCACTCATAAATTTGAAACAAAAATTGTACCCAGCTATGGAATCGAAAAAATAAACTGCTGTGTTTCGATTTGTGGGTAAGATAGCCGATGTTATTACTGGCATAGATAGAGACAATCCATCTAAATCCTCAGAGTAGGCAACGTATAGGCGATTTTTTGATCACTATGTCCATGTGGGCCTCAGTTCCTGCTTTCCATCAGGTGGACTGAGAGCTCAGTTGTCTCCCTTCGTCATATAAAAAAAACGGTTTCCATTCCCTATTCTATACCTGAAAAACAGCTCAAAATAACATAAATTCTCGCTTCTCCACATCCATACAAATTTTTAATTATTAAGAATGACAAAACAGTATTTTAAAACGCCATAAAGCTCATTGTGCAGTATTTTTCACTTTTAAAATACAATAACCGCCTATCGATTAATATAAACATACGCCCTTTTTGAACTCATATGTTCTCTTGTAGAAAACCACTTCATAAATTGGCAATAAAACTTCGGTACCTTAGAAGTATATTCAAAGAAACCTGACAACCGTCACTTTTACTCTCACATGAAAGTAACATGCAAGACAAGGATGCAAGGCCAGTTCGTTGTGGTGGTCGCAATGAATAAAGCAGGTAAGTAAGGAAGGAATTGCTTCTTTTTTGTTCGGACCCAATTTTATGCATTGAAAGAGCTTTAATAGTAGATTGAATGAAATGTAATGACGTTGAGAGCTATTTATATTCTAGAGGTGTATACTTCATGTTCATACACGGGTAGTTATTATTTCATTGCCTATTAATTATAAGGTCCGACCGAGATCTCGGTCTCGGCATTCTCGGCCAAAAATCGAGCCGAGATATTTCTCTCGGCTCTCGGCCAAAAATGGGACTCTCGGCCGTGGCCGAGATTCGTAATGATTGCTGCAATTGGCGAGCTTGACGCCATCTCGCGAAATTACTGCCATTTTATTGGTGTCATATTTACATGAACTGTCTTCAATTTCACTTTAAACTGAACGGAAGGAATAATTTAGAGTAAGCGACCCCTATCATACTATCTATAAATATACCTAAAATTCGAATATCTGTTTTTGGGGTACCTACATAAAAAAATAAAATATCCAAAAAATGCTGTATTTAGTTTGACGTTGGACTTATTAAAGGTATTTGCTGGGGATTTTTTATGTAATTTACACGTTTTTTATCCTTTCTACCAAATCTCGAGAATCAAATTTATTCTCGGTCTCGGTCTCGGTCTCGGTCTCGGCCGGACGGGTCTCGGTAAGGTCCGCCTTAGATGAAGAAATAATTGAAGTTTTTCGTATCGAGCAAGATCGACTGACTGACGACTTACAACTGACACACGAGTTGTGTCTGTAAAAGATACTCGTATGGGCACTGGTCTCACCGCGAGCTACAAAGCTATGAACTATCGGCTATAAACACGAACAAAAGATACGCACTCCCGTGTAAAAGGGACACGGCGATACTCGCCCAGCTATCAGCTATCGCTGGGCGAGTGTCGATGTCGCCGTCTCTTTTTTTACACGGGAGTGCGTATCTTTTGTTTTTGTTTATAGTCTTGCCAGTGCCTTGGTCAGCGTCGATATAGTTCGGTACACCATACTAAATATATGGTATCCTGAACTATTTGGCTACTTTATCTGCTACTAGCGACCCGGGTACTATACCTACATAAAAACCTTCCTCTTGAATTACTCTACCTATTAAAAAAAATCTCATCAAAATCCGTTGCGTAGCTTTAAAGATTTAAGCGTATAAAGGGACATAGGGCCAGAAAAAGTGACTTTATTTTATACTATGTAGTGATTAAATACCTACCTATTTGACGCTGACAGTGTTCCTGAGAAATTTTCAAAAAATTAGTACTTTTGGATCGCTAGGGATAAAAATTAGTAGGCTGGTCAAGTCAATGATGCTGAGCAAAATCCAGGGCATTTCCCAAATATGCGGATTTTGGAGTTCGCGGTAGGGTGCGTTTAAACCAAACGAGCGAATGCTCATTCTATCCCCACTCTACGAAATCAACGAATTTCGACGTATTAAGGTGCTTGCAGACCTAAAGAGCATTCGCTGTTCTATCCCCCACTCTACGAAATCAACGAATCACGTTTCATGTAACGATCGAATTTCGTAGAGTAGGGGGATAGAACAGCGAATGCTCTTTTGGTCTGCATGCACCTTTACGTTTTGTGTAACGGACGAATTTCGTAGAGTGGGGATAGTATGAGCATTCGCTCGTTTAGTGTAACCTGGCCTACCGCGAAAATCGAAATTCGTAAATTTCGAGGATTTTTCTCCGTCGCTCCAACGAAGGCGTCATTAGAGTGAGAGAGACAAATCCTCGAAATTTGCGGATTTCGAAGTTCGCGGTAGGGTCGATTCGCACCGATATATCTGATGGCGATTTTACGACAAAAAATCCACGAGCGAATAACCTCATTCCAATTTATTACTCCAAACTGATTACAAGTTCAACAAAAATATCTTCAGTCAAGTCATCACATGATCGGGATCTTGATAACATCAACTACATCCCAAAACTAAATGTTTATCCACAAATTAAACCTTAATCTTGGACCCCAATCAATTAACGCCTGAAAATAAAAAAAGGAACATCAAACGGCTTCTCCAAAAGCTCTTTTTCTGTTCCCACGCAGCGCAGGCGCACGTAATAGCTTAATTCAGTAAAATGGCGCCCGGGGCTTGCTAGAGAATAGATGGAGATATACTTTCACAGTATGGGCTGATAGAACGCGTAGCCTTATACAAGGTTCATGAGGAAAGGGAAAAAAAACAACAACATATTCTTGGATTTCATTCTATCCCCAATCCACGAAATTCGTTCGCTACACAAAACGTAATTCGTCGATATTCGTTGATCTCGTAGAGTGCGGGATAGAATAAGAATTCGCTCGTTTGGTGTAAATCCACCTTTATAAAGCGAGTTTATAGCGGTCTGATTTTAATCATTTATCTTAGTGTGAACTGTCATTTTTGCGCTTACTTTATTAAAATGTGACAGCCGTCATATCTGCTACGACAAACGATAAAAGCCCGGTCATAAAGTCATTATTTGCTAAGAATCATTACTATCATTAGGTGTACAAGATTGTTCCCACGTCTTTATTAGAAGACCTTTGCTACAATACCTATATTATAGCATTAGTAAAGAATACTAATACAATTGCATCGTCTATATTAAATCCCCAATTAATAAGATATAAGCTCACAATACCATCACAATAGGTTTACAAGATTGTTCCCGTGTCTTTATTTAACAGACTTTTACATTTACATGTAAATGTAC
>JALPQI010029743.1:0-11794 GCA_025490895.1 Thaumatotibia leucotreta
CAAAATCTGGGAGAAATAAAATCTTTTGCCTTTTTCCTAACCGGAACACGATACTGAACTGCCCAACTACTTTGCCCATTGCAACAACTATTTTAGGATAACTTACCTTTCTGGGGCGCCCGGGACCTCTCCTTTTCGCAGGAATTGGTAGTGGGGAGGGCGAACGATTCTGTAAGGAACAAGAAGAATATTTTATTAAATAAGAAAAACAAACATATAACAACCCGAAATAGAACTATAACTAATATAATATTAACTTAATATACGCGAGTTTATCCGTTTTCATAGTTTTATTTCATGTGTAATCCTCGCGGTAACCGAAGAAAATATTATATTACAACTTCTTCTATCATGTTTATGTTAGAACTAAAAGGAGATATAGTACAAAAAAATCCACAATAGTTACAATGATTGTCAAGCGGTTAAAACATTTGACCGACTTAATAAAACACTAGTCTTCAGTCATCTTCAAGAGCAAAAACAATGAACTTCAAAACAAGTGGCGATAATAAAATTAAAACACGACTGAAGGGAGTGATTTAAATCGACCGAGTTACGAATTTCTTTTTCGCACATGTATCGCGTACGACGTTTTTCAGTACACATGGCCCTCGGAAGTTTCGACCTAACAAGAAAATAACCACTTCTCGCACCAGTGCGTAAAACAGCACCATTTTTTAAATTATTACAGTATTACGAAAGAAAGTACTTACTCTTCGTTTCCTAACTGGCCTGCTACCATCAGCCGACCGGGTAGTCATAGACAATGTAGATTTCGGCGTACTTATATCTTCCATCACCTCTTGCTTAGCTAATATCCCACTCATTCGATCTCTGAAAAAACTATCTTCCGCCATTCTTAGAGCTTCAAAACACTTATGCCCTTTCAGCGCGTATCTAATAATTTTCAAAACTTCAATACGGCATAATAATCTAGTGTCGTCATCCATTTTCTTAAATAAAGGAAGTAGAGAGTTCATAAAAAGTTTGTCATCGTCAAAGTGGTCGTCAGGTAATATAGAATTTGCGTCTATTTTGATTTCTAGCGAATTCTTTTCTTGCATGGTAGCTTGGTTGCTTTTGTCTTGTGTAGGTTTTTCGGGTCTCGTTTTGAGGTCTAGTGGTTTGTCGATGACTTCGTGCTTTATTTTAGGCATTGGGGGATCCTCTGGCGGTGGATGCTGTGGTGAGTTGGATATTTCTGAGAATGATTCGTATTTATCTTGGGAGTATCTTGGCTTTCTGAAAAGAAACGGAAATTATGTTAAAATAACTGAATATTTATAATATAACCGATGATATGAATTGACAACCAGGTGAAGACTTCTTTGTTTTTAAGGGTTATATATGCGTAACAGAGGTGTGCACTGTCCAAACTGTATTCAAATAGCGGATAATAATATAATTAGACTAACAAAATTATACGCCTATTATAAATACATTACTTTTGCACAAGTTTGTGGAACAAATCAATTTTATTAAAATACCTAGTTCCTCAACTTCTGTTCTGAGGCGGGGATTGAACCCACGTACTCAGGTTTCGCGGCTGATACCTAAACCACTCGGCCTTCTTTTCTTTGATTTTCATTAAAAAGCCAAAAAGAAATATTTTATAATTAATTAATACAATTATAATAAATAAAAATAATATTTATTACAATACCTTATAATTTAACTTTATTTTTTAATTATTATCACCCCGAGAATGTTATATCTATAAATGATCACTATTTTATTCCTATTTTATTAAATATACCACTACGCGATCGATTTAGAAACAACTTTACTATTCAATGCACTGCTACTAAATAGTAACTGACAAATATAAATAATACCTTGTTAATTTCACTTTGAAGTAAAACTAAAGATTCGGTTATCTCACTCCTCGTCTATCTCTTTCTAGACCGGGCTAGAAAGTTGGTAACTTTGTGTGTGACTAAACCATTGTGTACGCTAATCCTTTGTTTATTAATTATACTACCTGGATTTATCCTTTAACCCTCATTACTCTCAACCATCTTGTTTGGGTCAAAACAAAAATGAGTTAAAAATACTAGTTAATTAGGATTAAATACATTTAATATTTTTCGTGGAAGTATCAATTGGAAAGCGGTTGAATTACTTAAATCGCCAATAAATCATGCACGAATACAACTATCCGCGAATAAAAAAAAATGAATTATCGTTCGGTCGAATAGATGATCAGATGAAATATGGTTCGAAATATTCGAATGATGCCCAATTGCCCATCCTGGTGTCTTTTCATTGGCTATACCGTTCGTCAGAAGAAAAAAAAATTAAACAATTATAGTTGACTTTTCATCGCATTTTGACACGTGAAACACGTTCGCAGATATATTTTTACGTAAATACTAATAAATATAAATAATTTTAACTAAAAATGTAAGTGAACTCAAGGTTTATTTTAGAAAACAATATTCCGTACTTCATTGTTTTAAGAATAAAGAAACCTACAAATATATTGAAAATTAAATACGTATTTATTTTGTCAGGTCGTTGGACTTGGACCATGATTTGATTTGATTTGATTTGATAGTTAAGAGTGTAACTTTTAGTAGAACCACTAAAAATGCAATACCCAGCTCTCGGTAATTTATCTATACCCGGGTACATTACATGCCCGTGTACCCGCACCAGTGTACCCACTTGTTCTTCATCGCTCACAGTAGGAACAACATCTTCGCGTAGAACTACCATCTGCCGCCAGTAGTACCTCCACTTCTACACATGATACACCCGTGTACCCGCGTGTACTCACTTGTTCTTCAACGCTCGCAGTAAGAAAATCTGCACGTAGAACTACCATCTGCCGAGGGGAGTACATCCACATGTACACATGCTACACCCGTGTACCCGCGTGTACTCACTTGTTCTTCAACGCTCGTAGTAGGAACATCTGCGCGTAGAACTACCATCTAGTCAGCCTGATAGTCAGCCTCCGTAGCCTAGTTGGTAGTGACCCTGCCTACGAAGCTGGAGGTTCCGGGTTCGAATCCCGGCGAGGGCATTATTTGTGTATTTATTTATCACAAATATTTGTTCCTTGGTCATGGCTGTCTATGTATTTAAGTATCTATATGTATCTGTCTATTATATATATCGTCGCCTGGTACCCACATCACAAGCCTTAATTGAGCTTACCGTGGGACTAGGTTGATTTGTGTAAGATGTCCTAAGATATTTATTATTTTATTATTTATCTGCCGCCAGTAGTACCTCCACTTCTACACATGATACACCCGTGTACCCACGTGTACTCACTTGTTCTTCAGCGCTCGTAGCAGGAACGACATTTGCGCGTGGTACTGATACCGCCGGCTGCCTGGATTGCATTGTTCTGCCGGTACACATTTCCCCTGACGATACGCCTTGGTGTACGAGTCTCTTATAGAGCGCCATCTCTTCTGTACTTCTTTCTTACCATCTGCTACTCGTATCGGGAGAACCTCCGCTGCTACACATGCCGTACACCCGTGTACCCGCGTGTACTCACTTGTTCTTCAGCGCTCGTAGCAGGAACGACATTTGCGCGTGGTACTGATACCGCCGGCTGCCTGGAGTGCATTGTTCTGCCGGTACACATTTCCCCTGACGATACGCCTTGGTGTACGAGTCTTCAACGCTCGCAGTAGGAACATCTGCGCGTAGAACTACCATCTGCCACCGATAGTACCTTTCTACACATGCTACACCCGTGTACCCGCGTGTACTCACTTGTTCTTCAACGCTCGCAGTAGGAACATCTGCACGTAGAACTACCATCTGCTGCCGGGATTACTGTCAGCCTCCGTAGCCTAGTTGGTAGTGACACTGCCTACGAAGCTGGAGGTTCCGGGTTCGAATCCCGGCGAGGGCATTATTTGTGTATTTATTTAACACAAATATGTGTTCCTTGGTCATGGCTGTCTATGTACTTAAGTATCTATATGTATCTATCTGTTATATATATCGTCGCCTGGTACCCACATCACAAGCCTTAATTGAGCTTACCGTGGAACTGGGTCGATTTGTGAAAGGTGTCCCAAGATATTTATTTTGTTTTTATTTATTTTATCTGCGCGTAGAACTACAATCTGCTGCCGGGAGACCCTCCACTTCTACACATGCTACACCCGTGTACCCACGTGTACTCACTTGTTCTTCAGCGCTCGTAGCAGGAACGACATTTGCGCGTGGTACTGATACCGCCGGCTGCTTGGAGTGCATTGTTCTGCCGGTACACATTTCCCCTGACGATACGCCTTGGTGTACGAGTCTCTTATAGAGCGCCATCTCTTCTGTACTTCTTTCTTACCATCTGCTACTCGTATCGGGAGAATCTCCGCTGCTTCACATGCCCTACACCCGTGTACCCGCGTGTACTCACTTGTTTTTCAGCGCTCGTAGCAGGAACGACATTTGCGCGTGGTACTGATACCGCCGGCTGCCTGGAGTGCATTGTTCTGCCGGTACACATTTCCCCTGACGATACGCCTTGGTGTACGAGTCCCTTATAGAACGCCATCTCTTCTGTACTTCTTTTCCTGTTGACAATATTTCAATATGTCATTCCATGTGATAATTATTTTTAATAGATTAGGTGTTCAATATTTTATTTACATGTGCCGTGTGGTGACGGCAGTAAGAATACATTTGTCACCACCCCAACTCTTCCTGCGGGTGTCGTAAGAGTCGACTAAGGGATTAAAGTGTCACTGACCATTCTACAAGATTGATGATGGGCGGCAGCGTCATCATAGTGGGCGCATTGCTGCGATCGCCAATCCGCTTGCCCAGCGTGGCGATTATGGGCATTTACCTCCTAATGCGTTTATACGCATAGTTAATGGGAGAGGCCTACGTCCAGCAGTGGACTAACATAGGCTGATGATGATATATGTAATTTCATTTCAATACAAAGTTATACAATACGTTCACAAAAACTTTAGTAACAAAAACGGGCGGAAAATCATTCTGAATTTAAACATGAATGCAACATAAGTTTTTACCAATGTATTTAAGGAGGTGCGTGATAAATCAAAATTGGTGTATTGCTATTTCGCTGAAATCTTTTCCGCCTAATTTTACTTCCCAACCAACTTATGGCAGATGAATCACTTGGCATACCATCATTTACCGAATTATTATTTCATATCATATTCCACATTTTTCATATTATATTATGGTTATTTCATATTTTTCATTTCATTTGGCAACTAGGTGCATTCAGACCAAACGAGCATTCGCTATTCTATCCCCCAACTCTACGAAATTCGATCGTTACACAAAACCTGATTCGTTGATTTAGTAGAGCGGGGGATAGAATAGCGAATGCTCGTTTGGTCTGAATGCACCTTTAGAGTAGGGTGAAACATGATAATATGCGAAAGATATATCTGCATGACGTTCGTTTACCATGTGATGATTCTGACAGATGAAACTATGGGAATAAGAGTTTGAGAAGTGATAATATGCCATACAATTTTCGGCCACATACTTATTAGTAAACCTCAAAATTCCGTAAGGACGAAACTTGCTTGCATACTTATACGTATAACTTGTCAAAGTGTACTTATGATATGACTAGCGATAATGAGATATCGTTTGATTGAAAACGACAAAAAATAATCTAATTAGCTAATTAGTATTGTTTATGAAATATAATAGAAATTATTTGCTAATATTTATAAAAACACACTAAACCGACCTCCCGTATTGCTGCCTCACATACAATCAAAGTTACATTCTAATTTTAAAACCACACGCGGAAATCACATGAAACTTGGCATATACGCGAGTATCTAATGAGATACGAGTAATTATAATTACGTTTGGTCCTCACCAAACGTACTGGGGGGCTACCACGATCTCCTAATGGCATTTTAGGACCTAAAATGAATCCCGATATGTCAGTTCCCATTATGTGTCCCAAAAATGGCAATTGACATGTCCGCGATATGTCAATTGCCATTTTTAGGTATATTATGTTACCAACCGTGACCTCACTAATGGCTCCAATGGAAGACCAGCGCTGGGCTGTGATTACATTACAGCCCAGCAATAAGCTGAATTGGAGTCCATTTTGTGGCACAATAGCTTATTTTTTATATTCATGTTTATTTTGTGTTTACTGTGTATATTATGTTCTTTCTTTCAGTTCCATAGAATAACTGTCAAAACCTGACAAGCAGAACTTTAACTGAATCGAAAAACAAAGAATAAATAGGTAGATTGTTTCTACCTATTTATTTTTATTGCTAGCAACTTTTCCCGTTTGTCATTCTTTATCAGGTCAATTAACGAAAGACGAGTAACTGGCATTAGTTAGTCGCGCATGTAGCTCGCACTGACCTTCAACTTGAACGTCGGTTGACCTCGCGAGTTGCGATATTATACGCGTCAAGGTCGGAAACGTTAAATCATTCAGTAACGTGTTCTATCAGATGACGTGTTAGAAGGGTGATCGAAACATCTGAGCCTAGACTACTAGTGCCACTAGCCATAGTGAATGGGCATTTCTCCGAGCGTTTCAACCGCCGTGACTTAGGTGGCAACGTTATTACGCGTTTTCCGTGGGTATCACATTTTTTTTAAATATATTGGTAGACGTAGTTGACAACTACCAAAATATTTAAAAAAAAAGTTATGACATACCCAATGAAAACGGGTAATAATGATACCACCGAAGTGACGGCGGTTAAACGCCCGGAGAAATGTCCGAATGGGCTCTGTAAGAATACGTAGGTATTATCTAAGTAGAAAATGAAAGCTAAATAGTATGTAGCAAGAAGATAATGGCACTAAGAATACATTTCGTCACTACTTAAAAAAATCATATCTGGTACAAGAAGCTGTAAATGTTTACTAAGTTTCTACTTTAAATAGCAGTACATTACTGCACATTACTAAGCTCTGAAATGGAATTCGAGATCAAAAATGTAAACAATCTATGACAGTGACATGACATTACAAAGTCAATGTTAAAGTGACATTCCAGGGGTATAAAACGTTTTATATCAAATATAGTTTTTAACACCTTTGTAAATTAACGTCGCATTTTCAGATTGGTTTTTTATTTTATTTTATTTATATCTACACTTACAATTATCCTTACAGGTATTAAACCTAAGACAATGTTTTATGTGTAAATGTAGATACGCGAAAGTCAAAGTATGTTCGATACACAAGTATCACAATCGTTAACATATTTTAGGATAGGACAATAAAAAAACATACGTCTGAGTGTCCACGGTTCCTGATTACAAAAATAAAACCTAGAAAATTTGCTAGAATAATGTAAATAATCAACATAAACAATGTTTGAAAACGAATGTCGTGTTACTTTAATCTTTACGATAGTCGGGGAACGAATTTCAGTCTTCATCTATAGTTACGATCGAATCCATTTCGATTAAAATATGAAAATATTCTGTTTGGCCTAATGGTTGACTAGTAGAGAATGCCTTATGGCATTAAGTGCGCCTTTTGTACTTTATTTATTGTGCAATAAAGATTAAATAAATAAAATGATTGATTTGTAGGTTAAAATACCTACTAAAATCTGTATTAATGTACTTAGTAATGCAAAATTTTAGGAGTTTTTATGAATTCGTGAAACAGTCATTTGGTACACCCTCTTGTTTTGATTTTTTAAGTACATAGTTATAAATGCGAACCGTGTTAAATGGATCTTCGTGCAGTTACCGTATTAAATTACGAATAAACTAGTTATTGTTATAACTGCGAACCAAATGTTTAAGATTTCTTATTATTGCCAGTAGTATAAATTAAACACCTTACATTTTATTAAAAGTAGCGAAATATATCATTAAAAAAATTATATATTTCGCTTAATGTTTTGTATTAAAAATTTATAAAATATTTAAAATTTCTACGTACCGCCAGTGACTGTAAATATGCATTTTTTATAAGTATTTACATGATTTTAGATTACCCACCTCTCATGATTATTTTTTTGTGGTGGTATCCCATTTGTTTACATTTTTGATCTCAAATTCGATTTCACACCTTACGATCGCCAACCCGCTTGCCCAGCGAGGCAATTATGGGCATTTACCTCCTAAATCACTTTTCAGGACTTTGAAGGCCGTGATTACACCTGTGAGTTCTTACGTAAGTTGTAGGGTCGGAGCTATACCTACTAAGGAGATAGTGATGTTCACCTCCCATTTCTTAATATGTATAGTTCCTTCCCTATAACTTACACAAGAACTTACAGGTTTAAGGCTGGCCGAAGGACAATTTCTCCCAACATCAACAGGATAAATTTCTGGAGCTATAAAAAAAAAGTGTCTGCTTTTTTCTACTACTCTATAATAACATTAATAACGTGTGAAAATTAATCAAATAGGAGCCGAACAATTGGTTACCCTTCCCTGTTATATAGTATAGTAGTTTTTGAAACATATACAGGGTGTTCCACAAGCCACTGAAAACCTTGAACGGGGTGATTTAGTAGGCTATACTGAACAACTTTTAATATGGGGCCAATCACGAAATCTAAAAAAAAATTGTCTTTTTCATACATTTTGACCGATTGATCACGACATTTTATATGATAAAGGCAATTTTTTTTTGAGATTTCTGGGTTAGCTCCATAGTAAAAGTTATTCAGTTTAACCTACCAAATCACCCCGTTCAAGGTTTTCAGTGGCTCGTGGAACACCCTGTATATGTATATTAAATAGGCATTGACAGTGTAACGGTTAAATTATGGTATTCAAAATAGATTCATCCTTCATTGTTCTCGACAAAGAAAACGAGTACCAAGATTTTGAAACGGGTTAGCTACTAAACGAATCCCAATGATGGGAACAAAAGAAAAGGGACCGAGTGGGGCCAATGTTCTGATCTCCTATTTCAACACAAAGTAATAAAGATAGAATTATTAATAGATTAAGGAATTCTAAATTGCGGATGATATGTTGTGGTGTGATCCATTCTGTCATAATGCGGAACCTTCATATTATATTACCTACGAACTTTCTATAAAACCCTCATAAGTCAAAGTACATAGTGCAAAAACAGTACATTTCGATGCAAGTGCAATTCAAGTGCAAGTGTAAATTTCCTAACTAGTGCGGGAAAACACGCACGTGTAAGGGACGATTTTTTTTATAACAAGTGCGTCAAAAAGAGAAATTTCCACGCGCGAAGCGTGCGAAAAGTTCATTTTTGCGCACTAGTTAGGAAAAGATTTTTTTAAAGTCGCTTTCTTCGCCCGGGACTAGTAACCAACTAAAATAAAAAAAATAAACAGTCTTTATTTTAAATTTTATTTCAAAAATAAAGGAATGTCTCCTTTATTTAAAATGAGCTAGCTTATCTAAGGATTTAAAGTAGTTTTCCTCTAGGGCCTGAGTTTTATTTCCACACTATACCTATATTTTTATTGCGAAAATCTCCTGTGTGTGCAGACGAAATTGCGGGCACCAGTTAGTATTTATTCACCTTTATTATTATATTACGATTGTGACCGTTACGCGGCAGTTGTAATCACAGTAATCACCGATTATTTGCTTACGATAAATCCGCGTCAGCTGTTCGGTGACGAGCAAACCGTCATCGTACAATGACAATTTATGACATCATGAACCTTATTGTAATCGTAATAAAGATCAGGATGATTAGCCAAGTTGCCAATCGCTAACGCTTAGTAACGTATCGTAGTTTTCCCTATCTGTCTCTCTTTCATATTAGAGCGACAAAGACAGTTAGCTGCCTTTAGTTTACGATTGACGATTAAGCGTTAGCGATTGGCAACTTGGCTAAGCAGTAAGCACCCAGGAAGGAACCATTGCGTTTGCGAGGGTCTCGCCTTTTATAAAGCTACATTACAATTAAAATTTGAACGATAAACTGACGGGCTACCGCCTAAAGTTCGTGAATTTGGAATAGTTGTCTCCATCGATCTAACGAACGCGCCACGGGCGTGACGGAGACAGATGCGAGCATTAGATTTTCGAAGTTTTGTAGCCCTTTGGTCAAAAGGCAGTCTCAATTACTTCGTCTGCATAAACTAATAAGAGACGCTCAGAGCTATAGGGTTGCCAGCTGTTCGGCTAAAGCCGGACATTACCGGATTTTTAGTTACAGGCTAGCGGCCTTAGGCCTTAGCACATATGCCTGAAAGCAACGTGCTGCCTTCCCGCAGTTATTCGTTTTGGATTAAAAACAGAAACTAAAAACCTTTCGGTCGCCAATAATTGATATATCAGCTATGCTATTCTCTTATTGACACATTCGACGCTGCGTTCGTCAACGAGCTCGATGTCGAGACAGCCTTGTCTAAAATCCTAGCTGTTTGATTTGACATTAGGAATCGAGGCTGTGAGCGAGGTTGTGGGTGAGTTCGTCGCTGTTTTTCGTTAGAGAATACGAAGTTCATACATTAAACGTCAAACTTTCGACGCAATGTAATTCCAGCCCAGCTCACGCCGCATTCGTCGCCGAGCACTAGTGTCGTTTAAAGTACATTAGTGAATACCATTTTTAGGCTCGACGCTGCCGCAGCACTGACACAGCGCTGACAGCAAGGCGGTTTCCTTAGTGAATAACACTGCAGCGCCGCAGGTTCAACGCCAAATACCGATAATATACCGCGTGTAAATCTAATACGGGCGATCAACCAGGCATGGAATACATAAGTGTAATCATAGATTACGAGGTTTTTTAAGTTCCACTTAATTACGACCCCAAAGAATTTTTTTAAGATTTTCGGAGCAGCAATGTAGGTACGAACATTTGTTATTATTGATGGCTGTTATGTCATCTGCTTTTGAAATTAGCTTTCAACCAGCATTTAACTTGAGTGTGTTGCTCTACATTGCGCACCGAATTATTTTGTATGGATAATTTTGTTGCTCTAATTTTAAGTTAAAGTTATCTAAATGTACTTTTATATTATGTCCTAAACTAACACCCGTTAAAAGCTTCGCCCATTAGACTTACACCCTGTATACAAGTCACGGTCCACAGAGCAAATAATCAACGTATAGTCAACGTGCGTAAAGTTTAAATTCAGTTTTGCCACTTCAGTGACGCGGTGTCTAGAGTGATAGCTTTTGTATTTTACGTGTCGAAATAGTAAAAAAAAATTGCCAGGCTTTATGTGCAATGTCCCGCATTTTATAAGGCAGTTTCCGACATTTTAATTTGGGAACCTAGCAACCCTACTCGGAGCTCATAGCAAACCACGAGCACGACCTTAGTGCAGGGATAACTTGATTAATTTCATTATATTGTAAGTGAATTTAAGTGACGTTTCGTAGGTAAAACTACCTTATGGCCCGGTCGGCGTTTACGCTAAAATTTTAACTCTTTTACAAGCATATACGTAGTAGGTACACTTTACCCCCTTATTCATAGAATTCTCCTAACGTAGTAAGCCGCTAAGTATTGTTTATGCCTTTCGCTCTTATAGACATATTGGTAAGACCGAAAGGGACCAATAATACTTAGCTGCTTGTTAAGTTACTCACGAAAAAATCACCAATTATCACCATACGGGAGGGGGGGTCAACGGACATATCACGTGTAATTTTTAGTTACACTCAAATCTGCTGCACAGCATTATAACCAGTAAAAAAATGTTTACTTTTTTATAAGTAAGTTTTTAAGTAAAACTTCCTAGTGTATTTCTTATCAGGCTTAATACTTGACCATTCTTAAATAAATTCCTACTGTGTGGCTATCTTATCCTTTACCTATTTTTAACAGCTTCTATTATGTGGCAACAAACATTTAAATAGAGGACTTCTTGTTAATAAAAACT